>QOCX01005293.1:0-13067 GCA_005959815.1 Sarcophaga bullata | reverse complement strand
AAACATAATTTTATTAAACCACCTGGCAAATCAATCTATTGAACTTCCCGTTAAAATATTTATTATTTTTAAAAGCTTCATTTAAATTGCAAACGAACAAAAATATCAAAACAAAGTTTTAAAAACGGAATAAAAAGAAATATGATTTTTTTTTTTCCTATAAACAAATAGAAACCTTGACAATGAGAGAATATGTTTTTATTTATTTTTTTGCACATTTTTTTATTGCCATAAAAAAAATCATTAAAGATTTTATAAGGCAGATACTGAAAAAGCACTAAAATAGGAGTCTTTTAAAAAGTATTAAACATTTTTGATTCATAATCGTATACACTTTTATTTTAATAGTTAATGCCATCACTATTTCAAGTCAAATTAATTTAATTTAAAAGCGAACCGCTAGTTTTTTATGTCCAAAGTACCATAAATACTGTCTGACGGTATTTTGGGGAATATTTGGTACAAAAACCGCCAATAAAACTCTTATACAACGATTATAATGTAATAATGGATTTGAATTTCTTTAAATTGTTTCGAAAACTATGAAGTCAGCTGTTAAAATTAAGCAATTGCTATGGCAACAATGTTGCTGAAACATTTTTAGAAACCCATCTGAGTATCCACGTTTCAATTTAAAATTTCAATAATTTCTCCCCAATGCTAACATTTTTTTTATTACACCTTGCCTTGCATATTTCTTCTTGAATCTCTAATCTCTTGACTTCTAAGCGGGCCTGCCTCTGTTGCTGTCTCATAATTCATATTCATAATGTCTGGGGCTCGTATTCTGTCAATTTTATCAAGCCATGGATTTTAATAGATCACTCGTAGCTCGGCAAACTTTATCAGTCATTTAAGGATGTCCAAAAATCATACATCTTGGGTCTCCAAAATGCCGGGCAATGACAACAATCCGTCGTCTTGCTCCTTATTACACTTTCTGCAAATGGGTTCCTACAGTATTTTCTGCCTTTGGAAGTATATGTCGAGGGCTCAGTCTTCCGTTATAATTGTTATGAGTTTCCTATGACAGATTCTAGTGCAAATTGTTCAAATGCCACCCCATAAAGGGGTTTTTAAATCACCTCCAGCTAAACTAGTTAAGTGGATCTTTTCTGAGCGGTCGAATTTTATTTCTCTGATTCCTAAAGCCTGAGTTATCTCGCCTTCGTCCTCGCTGCAGATGTCTGTTGTATTTATAAAAAAAATTATTTTCGAATGAGCAAAATCTGTGAGGTCAGCATCATTCGTTAGCCTCTCAATCTAACGTGCAAATCCTTAGATTTACAAACTTTTGCGAACGGATCAGGAGTGATCTACGAACGTGTCTAGGAATCAAATACTCCACTAATCCGTAATCTAGTAATCGGTGTTATCACTGAAGATAATTTTTCGATAAAAATGAATGTCCGTTGCCAACTACTCCCGAACCGATTCAGTGAACACAGGTCGTAGTGTATGCCTGCTTATTAAGATTTGAAAAACAGACTTAACAAATGACAACTAATGTGACAGATGCTGCTTAAACAAGTTTAACTGCGGACTTTGAAATTTTGAAAGACCCAAATAAAGCATAAAATATGAAAACAAAGCTATGTATGTGTTCTACTAACTACGGTTCATTTGAAAGTGTTTATAAAGCAATTTCTGAGCCTGAATCATTTTTTTGCCTACCCTCCTTATATATTTGAAGCATTGTTTTGCTCCGTACAGTGAGTGAGAAATAAATTAATTTTCCAAGCATTGTCAAATATTCCTGAGTGCCTTAATCGATATTATTCTTCTAAATTCACGTGTTTGAAGTGTGTTAGTGAGTCAGAAGCAAAGTTCTTTTTTTTCTCTGTATACTACAGATTAATAAAAAAAAAATTATTAAAAATTATTAAAAATGTTGCAGCAGCATTGCAACAACATTTCTACATTCTTTAAAAAAAAAAAAAAAATCTTTGGTATTTTATTAAATTTTTTTTTGTTTGTCTGTATAGTAGGTGAAAAATAATACGTATGTAAATTGTTTAAAAATGCTTATATTAACGGCATTTTAGTTATAATTTATTTTAAATTATTTCATATTAATTGTTGCTATTTTAACAAAAAGCAGCAACAAAAAAAAAAAAAAAAAAAAAAGACGCAAAGAAAACAATACAAGAAAAAAACTGGTTTCGTATTGGATTAAAAAGATTTCAAAAAATAAAATATTAAAAAAAAAATCAATTTCATTATAATAACACCAGCAGTTGTTAATAACACTTCCGCAAAATATAAACAATACATCAAACCGTTAATATATTTCACAAAAAAAAAAATTAAACCAAATACGAAAACAAATATTTGTAGGTGTGAGCAAGACATTTTTCGCTAATGACATGGTCAAAATTTTACAAGAAATTAAAAAGAAAAAAAGTGAGAAATGAGAATATAAAAATATGTTTCCTAGCAAGATGTTGCTGATACATTTAGTGATTTTAAATAGAAATGTTTACATTAACAAAAATGTTCCTAAGTTCTGCAAAATGTTCCTAAGTTCTGGAAGTGATTTTAACCCTTTACACCCGAATTTAAATTTACTTTAACTCGAACGGCGCCTGAGAGGCGCTATTAGTATTTATGATAATATGTTTTGTGCGATTAGTTCGGTATATATCAGATGGTAAATACTTAATTCCTCAGCCTGAACACTTAAAATCGTAGTAGAATTTTTGGTGCTCAGTTAAATAATATTTTGGGAAACTTTAGAGCCGACGAGCTCGTCAATGCTGGCTCAATTCTCCCGGAATCCTCTTCAATCGATTTAGGAATGCACTTTACCTCTTTCAAGCTGGCCATTGCGCGGATATTCTTTCGAGACGCCAACCTATCCTGGGTCAATGAGGAGTCCTGCTCCACCGTTAGGCTCATTTAGCTCTCAAGGGATAGAAGGCGCACCAACCAGTTACTTGGACTTAGTCGTAACTTCATCTCGATCACAGTGCTCATGTGAGCTTTTGGTATCAAATCTACCACTCTCACCTAACCTAAACCTATCCTAACCTAAGTGAAAATACTGATAAGCAGTACAGAAAAATTTTTTTTATTAAAATTACTGTCGGGTAGCTGAATAACCATACTAAAAATGGTTCGGGTGCAAATGGTTAAAAAGCATTATTTTTAGAAAAGATTATAACAGTTGCAGTTGAGAGAAATATCGAACAAATTGCTAAGAAAAGTAGAAATCTCGATTGTCTTTATTGAAAACTATGGATACAGCAGCACTCAATTATTCGTTTTACAAATATTTAACTGTTATACCGACAATGTTTACTACTTTATTGGTAAAAAATAAAATTAAAATGTTTAAAAAAAGAGACGATCTTAGATTAGCTTTAGATTTTACCAAAAAATAGTTGTAGTTTACTGAAGACGTGTAAGAGATTTTCGAAATTCTATCAAAATTTTCTGAAAACGTTTAGCAAATTTCTGTCAAAGTATCACAGTTTTTAGAAAACGTATAACAGTTTTTAGAAAACGTATAATAGTTTTTAGAAACCGTATAACAGTTTTTAGAAAAATTGTAACAGTCTTTAGAAAACGTATAATGGTTTTTAGAAAACGTATAACAGTTTTCTACAAAAAACAAAAAATTAATTTCGGAAATGGTATAACAATTTTTCGAAAACATATAATGGTTTTCTGAAACGTATAACACTTTTCCGAGACAGTATTACAGTTTTCTGAAAACCTGTAAAAGTTCGCATAATTTTTTGAAAACGTATAACAGTTTCCTGAAAACATAACAATTTTCGAAAATGTATAACAGTTTTCTAAAAAAAAATTATTTTTCGAAAATACAATGGTTTTCTGAAAACCTGAAACAGTTTTCTTAATTCGCATAACAATTTTTTCAAAACG
This sequence comes from Sarcophaga bullata, assembly GCA_005959815.1. Taxonomy (NCBI): domain Eukaryota; kingdom Metazoa; phylum Arthropoda; class Insecta; order Diptera; family Sarcophagidae; genus Sarcophaga; species Sarcophaga bullata. Next base: position 9,179 of record QOCX01005293.1, on the reverse strand, counting down.
TGTAACAGTTTTCTGACAACGTATTATAGTTTTTACGAAAGTTATAACAGTATTCTGAAATTCTATAATAATTTGCTGAAAACATCACAGTTTTTCGAAAACGTGCAATGCGTATAACAGTTTTTATAAAATGTGTAACAGTTTTATTATAACGTATAACCGTTTTCTGGCAAAGTATAACAGTTTTCTGACAATATATTACAGTTTTCTGGAAATATATCACAGTTTTCTAAAAACGTATAAAATTTCTGAAAACGTATTACAGTTTTTTTCAAAAGTTATAACAGTTATTTGAAAACTTATAATAGTTTTTAAAACTGTATAACAATTTTCTGAAATGTTTTAAAAGTTTTATGAAAATGGAAAACTGTTCAAATTGTTATACATTAACACGTGAATATTGTGAGAAGTAATTGAAAAAACGCCTAAAGAAGCAAAAAAAACACAAACAAAAAAATTTTTTGTGAAATAAAATGGAATGACATTTTCGCAATTTGTATTCTGCATGACTTTTGAACGAAACAGAGACGTATACTACCGTTTTACTTTATTTTATTTTATTTTTTTTTTATGGAATTTTACCACAGTCCCTATTGAAGTGTTTTTGAACGATCCATCATACTTTCACTTCTCTTCTTAAGAAATCTTAATAAACCGCCCGTAATACTTTTTTTTTTCATTTCTTTCATCATTATTTTCTGTAATTTGGAATCATCGAAAATAAAAAATTCTCATCTTTTTTCCTTTTTCTTCCGTATTTTCTAATACACCAACCGGTGTTTACTCCAGGGTTAATGCTTTCTTGTCCATCCCATTTTAGCCAATTTAAAGCCTTAATAATTTTTTGTTAACAATAGCAGAACACAGAAAAGGTCAATAAACTTTAATAGACCAAATTTCAAAGCTGTTTTCTTTTTTAGCAATCTTAACGAATCATACTTATTCTGGGTGTAAAAGAGAAACGCCAAACACCTCAGCACTGCATAAGCAGCACGCACAGCACAGCACACACATAATAGAGAGAAAAAAAAAAATAAAAAAAAAAAAAACAAAAAAAAAAAACCCCGCTATGCTGAGTGATGAACGAAGAGATAAGTAACTGAAAGAAGTAATCTGTTAACGGGCTCAACACACAATGTAAGGCCTGGCAAAGCGTTTAAACGCTTAAATAGAATCGTGTTTTCTACAGGAAAAGCATAATTTTCTAAAGATTTCTTATATGTGTTAAAAATTTTCTAAATAGCTCGTGCACGCTTTCTACGCCCTATTTTAACGTCCCGCCGGCACTTTTTTAATTTTACAATTTTCAATTAAACTAAAACGGCATTTGTCTTTACAGGAATTATGACACTGAGCCGTGGCCCTTACAGCGAGCTCGATAAAATGAGCCTTTTTCAGGATCTAAAACTGAAACGACGTAAAATCGATTCAAGATGCAGCAGTGATGGTGAATCTGTAGCTGATACCTCAACTTCATCGCCGGACCTCTTAGCACCCATGTCGCCGAAAATGTGTGATAGCGGTGGAGGAGTGGGAGGAGGAGGAGGAGGTGGAGGTGGTGTTGGTGGTGGCGTTGGCGTTGGCCTACCATTGGTAACCTTAACAGCTTACCACATCTTTAACAACAACCACAACACCTGCCACCTGTTCAAATACATCGTTAAACAACGATAAGCCCCAACATCAAGTGGCAGCCGAAGTTGTGGTGGCTACCGCTAAAGCGGTGGCCGCCGCTGTGGCAGTTAAAAATGAACAATTGCAACAGCAACAGCAGCAGCAGCAGCAGCAACAACAAGAACAGACTGAAATTCATTCTTCATCGTGTAGTTTGGCAGCGTCAACGACAACCTCCACTTTAATGACACCGCCTGCCCCCGTGAGAACATCACCGCCAGTGAATACTGAAATGGCAGCAGCCGATAGTAATGAGCGACGGACACCGTTAAGTAATCGAGCCACACCCACACCGCCTCATAATAACGGTAACGCCAGTAGTAGTACAAGTAATGGTGGCGGAAGTAGTCGAGCTTCTCCTGATTGCATGGATGATAAACCCTCAACTACCACTTCATCACCCATAATGTCCGCCAATGGTTTACTGGCCGCAACCACTCAAAGTGGGGTCTCTGGCAATAACAACAACAATAGTGGAGCACCGAGCAATATGAGTGTTATAAGATCGGTGAAAGAGGAGCGTATTTTGGCATCACCCACACGTATGATGGCCTACCATCATCATCAGCAACAGCAGCAGCAGCATCATCAACAATTAATGCAGCAACAGCAGCAGCACAGCAGCAGCAGCAGCAGCAACAGCAGCAACAGGGTTGTAAAACACCCACACAGTCTCAACAACATGTTACCGTTTTGGTAACTCCATCACGTATTAAGTCTGAACCCCAATTACCGCCCCAACCACCCCATTCGCCGTATTCCACAGCTGTTAGTGCGTCAACAACTACATCTACGCCATCCCCCTTACATAGCACCTCCAGTAGCAGTCTTTATTCCTCCGCATCTCAGCAGCAGCAAACTCAGCAACAGCAACACCATCATCACCAGCAGCCACAACAACAACAACAAAACACGCCCGTGCCACCTATAGTCACAACACATCACTTACATCAGCAGCTGACGCAACCTCAAATGCGCAAAAATAGTCCTCCCCATGATCTGCAATTGCCAACTCAACATCACCACTTACTGACACAGTCGATGCAACATTTAACGCAACAGCAACAACTGCAGTTGCTACAACAGGCGGCCGCTATGTCTAGACAAAATAATCCTGCGACTCGTGAGTTGTCACCAAGTGCCTCAATGTCGCCCAGTTCTAGGCACTCGGCCTCGAAGTCACCCCAACAGCACATGATGCAGCAACAACAGAATGTCGGTGGCCAGCATGTGCGCATTAAGAAGGAACCACCTTCAATGCAAAATCACAATCCTAACTTTGGTAACAGTGGCAGTGGACCGCAACGGCATCATTCGCCTCACCACTTTATGCAGCAGCAATCGCCCAAAACAACAACAGTCGCCCCAGGCATCTCAGCCCACAATTGCCACCTCAAGCCTTGGGAAATATGGCCCAAGCTTTAATGCATCCAGCATCTCTGCAGTCACTGAGGCATCCCAATAGAGATGCGCATTATTATTTCGTGTCAAGAACGAAGTGCAACAGCAGGTGGCCGCGGCAGCTGCTGCTGCAGCGGTTTGCCTCAACTCATGCAACCTGGAGCTGCTGCTGTGGCTGCGGCAGCTGCGCAGCGTATGGTATGGGTTTCAAATGCCCGCATAAATGGTGTCAAGCCAGAGGTTATTGGTGGTCCAATGGGTAGCATTCGACCGGGTGGACCCGGTCAATCACCCTCGCCTCACCATTCTTCATCATCAGCGTCATCAACATCACAGTTATCGCCACAAACGCCCTCGCAAACCCCGCCAAGGGGCACGCCTACTGTGATTATGGGCGAAAGCTGTGGTGTACGTACAATGGTTTGGGGATATGAGCCAGCGGCTCCAGCCTCTTCGGCAGGCTCAGCCAGTCAATCTCCAAACTCACATCACCACCAACAGCAGCATCATTTATCACACCAGCAAATGGGTGGTGGACCACCATCAGGCTCATCGCTACAATCCCAGCCACATCACTCATCACAGTCATCTCTAAATACATCATCTTCTTCGCCTTCAGCTGGATCTCTAACACCCACTCATACGCCGGGGCCTTCGCCTCAAAATAATGAAGAAGCCGCCCAACTTCTGCTATCACTAGGCCAAACACGAATACAAGATAATCGCCCCAGACCGCCCCATGCATTTCGCACACCGCATGCGCTCAACATGGAACGGTTGTGGGCCGGCGATTACTCACAATTGCCGCCGGGTCAGCTACATGCTCTCAACTTGAGTGCGCAGCAGCCTTGGGGAGCGGGCTCATCCAATAACCACCGGCTTAGGCAGAGGACTCGATCAAGCGCACGAGCCCACCGATGAGGACGACCAACCATTGGTATGCATGATATGTGAGGACAAAGCCACGGGTTTACATTATGGTATTATAACATGTGAAGGGTAAGTCAAATCCCACTCTCCTTTAAAAAAACAGTTCTTATCTTCTTCTTCTCGTTTGTAGCCTGTAGCTGCAAAGGTTTCTTTAAGCGCACCGTACAAAATAGGCGGGTGTACACTTGCGTAGCAGATGGCACCTGTGAAATAACCAAAGCTCAACGTAATCGTTGTCAGTATTGTCGTTTCAAAAAGTGCATAGAACAGGGCATGGTCCTACAAGGTAAGTCCTGAAAAAACAAAACTTGATTTCAAAATTTTAATGCTCTCCTCGCCGTTTTTTACTTGCTACAGCTGTTCGTGAGGATCGTATGCCGGGTGGCCGTAATAGCGGTGCTGTGTATAACCTTTACAAGGTGAAGTATAAGAAACACAATGAAGAGTAAGCAACAAGCAGCAGCAACAACAGACCAGCAGCAACAACAGGCAAGCAGCACATCGCCGCAACCACATTCACCCATGCACCAGCCACATCATCAGACTCAATTGTCACCGCATCACCATCAGACTCATCTCTTTATGCCGCAACAACAACAGCAGCAATTGCAACAACAACAATTTGCCGCAGCTGTGGCAGCAGTGGCTCATCAGCAACAAACCAAATTATTGGGCGAAATGAAGCCCATGTTCTTGGGCAGCAAAGAGCAGCAACAAACAATGCATTCTCAACATCACCAAACGACGGCGTCACAAGTGCCAGCACCTCTAGGACCGCCTCAGCAACCTCCGCAGCATTTAGCCTCACCCCACCATCCGTTACACGTGACGACTGCCAGTGGTCCGTCACTACATAGCCCGATAGCAAGCTCATCGCAACAGCAGACATCACATCATCATGTGGCCAGTATGGCACCACAACAAATTTCAGCGCATCAACCGTCAGCAGCTTCACAAAGACCCACAACTCCCCAAGAGACTGCTATGAAAATACCCTCGCATTTGGTAAATGGTACCATACTTAAGACTGCTCTCACGAATCCTAGCGTGTACACTACTACGGCATCGTCTCGACTCGGCCGTGAGTTCGTCAAAGGATCGGCAGATCTCGTACGAGCATTCGCTATCGATGATACAGACTCTAATAGACTGTGATGCCATGGAGGACATTGCCACGTTGCCGCATTTCTCTGAATTTCTCGAAGATAAATCCGAAATCAGCGAGAAACTGTGCAATATTGGCGATTCAATTGTACACAAACTGGTGTCTTGGACCAAGAAATTGCCCTTCTATCTTGAAATACCGGTTGAAATACATACAAAGCTCTTAACCGATAAATGGCATGAGATTCTTATTTTAACCACAGCTGCCTATCAAGCGCTACACGGCAAACGGCATTCACCATCCACCCAGTCAAACACTTCGGCCAGTAGTTCAACCTCGTCGAATTCTTCGGCGTCTTCATCGTCCTCCTCGCCCACGCAGCACAACCATAGCAGCAACAACAATCATGCTTCGTCGACATCACCCCCTCACATAACAACACATCCTGCCTTAGTACACAAAGAAGATCCCGAATTTGTGGCCGAAGTCAATGCCCATCTGACAACGCTGCAAACGTGTCTGACAACGCTAATGGGCCAGCCAATAGCAATGGAACAACTTAAACTGGATGTGGGTCATATGGTGGATAAGATGACACAGATAACTATTATGTTTCGCCGTATTAAACTGAAAATGGAAGAATATGTTTGCCTCAAGGTCTATATTCTTTTGAATAAAGGTGAGTCAAACGTTGTAGTACAAGTTATTGCCTCATTATCGTAAATCCATTATTAACTCGTGTTGTGTTTTTCTTGTGTTTTTTAGCAGAAGTGGAATTGGAAAGCATACAGGAACGTTACATACAAGTATTGCGAACATTCTTGCAACATTCGTCACCACAAAATCCACAAGCCCGCCTTAATGAACTACTCTCCCATATACCAGAGGTGAGTGTCAATATTATTTTTTCCATTTATAAGATCGATTACGTTGCTGTTGATCAAAGTTTATTCCCTGCTGAAATGAGGTTAGATTACTAGTGTATCGTCTTCGTCATGCCCAAAATTCATGAACGAAATGCAGTATACACATCCTCAACAGATCTATTAGCACTCTCGATATCGCTTAGTGTTCGAATAGACATAAACGAAATATGACAGAAATGTCAGTAATACACTTAAATATAAATTTGTAATCGATTAATGTGGAATATTTCAGTAAAACCTTAAATCCGTTCCATTTTTTAAATTTTTGACGAATCTGTCATGCTAATTCATTCTCAAAAGTCGGTAACATCGATAAATTTTCTATAGAAATGAAAGTTGCCGATTGCCGATAATTTTTCTATAGAAATAAAAGTTGTCGATAAATTTTCTATAGAAGTGGAAGTTACCGATATTTTTCCTATAGAAAATAAGTTATCGCTAAATTAAATAAGATATCGGTAAATTATCGATACAAAATTATTTTCTATAACATTTCTATAGAAAATAAGTTAATGATAAGCTATCGAAAAAAAAAATCAATAACTTATTTTTCGATAACTTTCTATAGAAAACAAGTTATTGATAGAATGTTCTATAGAAAGATAACTTTTCGATAAGTTGTCGAAAAAAAAATCAATAACTTATTTTTCGATAACTTTCTATAGAAAACAAGTTGTTGATAGAATTTTCTATAGAAAGATAACTTTTTCTAAAGAAATAAAAATTGTCGATAAATTCTTTATTAAAAATAAGTTATCGAAAAATGTCCTATAGAAAATAAATTAACGATAATTTTTTTTTATAGAAAATAAGTTATCGATAACATTTCTATAGAAAATAAGTTATCGATAAGTTATCGAAAAAAATCAATAACTTATTTTTCGATAACTTTCGCTAGAAAATAAGTTATTGATAGAATTTTCTATAGAAAGATAACTTTTCGATAAGTTGTCAAAAAAAATTATTTTTCGATAACTTTCTACAGAAAACATGTCATTGATAGAATTTTCTATAGAAAGATACATTTTTGTAAAGAAATAAAAATTGTCGAGAAATTTTCTATTGAAAATAAATTATCGAAAAATGTCCTATAGAAAATAAATTAACGAAAATTTTTTTTATAGAAAATAAGTTATCGATAAATTTTCTATAAAAAAAATATATAAATAATTTATCGATACATTTTCTATGGAAAATTAGCTATCGATAACTTGAAAATAAAATTTATCAAATTATAAAAAGTAACTCAATTATTATTATTTTCTTCGGAGAGCTTATCGATATTTTTCGATAATTTGTTCAAAGAAAAAAAGAGAATTTTTCGATAATTTTTTTATTCTATCATCATCATCATCATCATTAAACTAAAAATTTATAAAGAATCAGTAACTAAAAATATATCCTCAATTACAAACTAGAGAAACTATAAGCTTTACTAAGATTTTAGAGAATTATAAAGGATAGTTAAAGGGCTTGAGATTATTGGATAAAAAATGTAAAGTTTTTAAAACTATTTGTGATTATTTTTTGTTTTTTCTACAGATTCAAGCTGCTGCTAGTCTTTTATTGGAAAGTAAAATGTTCTACGTTCCCTTCGTCTTGAATTCGGCCAGTATAAGGTAGCAAATGCTTCAACGTGGTCTATTAACAAATGCCGAACAGCAACCGACGCCTTATGATACGACAAGATCACACAGATGTGGGACGACAAGAGCCGAAGCAAATTTGCATAGGGATGAGGAAGGACAAGAATTCAATAATGAATTGCTGGGTCAGCAACAGCAACAGCAACAGTCAGCATCAACAACAGCAAGACAAAGGAACGTATAAACTGTTTACCCATAATAGAAATGCCGCAAATAAAAATTGAGCAGGATATGGAAGATTATATGGAAGAAAAGAAGTGGGTAATAATATGGAAGAAGAGGAAATGATGCAACAACAACAGCAGCAACCAGAGGAACAGCATGAACAAGGGCATAGAGCTGAAGAACAGTATGAACCTATGGATATAGTGGAACAACAACCAGAGAGAGAAGGTGGAGGCATTAAGCCAATAACACAACTTTTAGAGCCGACATCTATACTCAAGACCTCTTTTGCTGACGGGAGCAGCCAATTACATTGGCTACATTGACAGCGGCTGCTGAACAAATTGCCCGTATGCCGAATGAAACTTTAAATAAAAATTATCCGTATTTCAAAGAGGAAAATCGTAGAACCTATACTACTACCATAGAGGATACAAACAAACACAATGAAAATCTAGAGCGTGATACCGAAAAGAATAAAGCGGAAATGGAAAGTGTAACAAGCTATACATCAATATTGCAAACAGCTTTAATGGCTAAACGTCCAGTAAATAACGATAATGCTTTAGCAACAGCAACAGCAACAGCAACATCAGTTACTAAAACTTTACATGTACGTACACCAGATCAAGTTTTAAAGACTGCCGTTACTTTGGCAACATTAAGTGAAATTGCTGCCCAACAAGAGCAACAACAATTACAACAGCAGCAGCAACAACAGCAACAACAACAACAGCATCTGCAGCAGCAACAACAACAAAAGCAAATGCCACATATATTAGTTGTGCCACAAGTTACTGCTGCATTACCTATGCGTAAAATGTGTACTTTGCCATTTAAAAAACTTAATTTTGCTAATGTAACAACAACAATAACTACAACACCGTCATCATCAACAATATCATCTCCATTAATGTATACAACAACAACAGCAGCAACAACAACAACAACAGCACCAAACACTGCCTCTTCAACAAACACTACCACTAATACCACTACCATCATAACAAATAATTATACTTTAGGTTCTAATATTAAAGCAAATACTAATTTAATTAATAAAAATACAACAAAAACAAAAACAACAACAACAACAACAAAAACAACAACTATTATAAGTACTAAACAGGCGGCTTCACATAATAATAATAACAGCAACAACAACAACAACAGCAATTTAAGTAGCAAAATTAGCAACAACAACAACAACAACAACGGTAACAGTAATAGTAATACAATGGCTACACAAACATTAAAAATACCACAACCTCATATACAAATAAAACCCCATTTGGTTACAAGCCAAACACAAACTGAGGAAACAACGGTTAT
>QOCX01005292.1:0-10004 GCA_005959815.1 Sarcophaga bullata | reverse complement strand
AATGTAAGGCCACGGGTCAAAGGCCTCTGGTCCAGACATCTCCAACGAAACGAAAGGTAGGAAGGTAAGGTATTTCTTGTTCACTTTCTGTCTCAGCAGATTCTAGCCAAAAACTCGGCTCGTTTCAGTCGTTTATGTAGAGATGTAAGGTTCTCTTGACTCATGGTTAAGATTAGCGACACATCTTAAATGGATTATGTTTCAAAACTAGGGAACTTTTTCAAGAAACCTCCGGTTGATATTCATATTTTGGTCTCTGGGTCTGGACCTCTCTGAGCTGAGATGCTGGAACGTGGCTCTCAATCTAATAATTACGAAAAAATTGAAATGAATATGTTTTCTCCAACAACTGTCATTTGAAGTCGGCCTTTAAAGGAGGTAGGACCCGCCAGTATATATTAAAATTAGATAAAACGTAAACATAAGTGGGTATGAGAAGCTGTAGGGTCTAATCCTGTCTGAAGTCGTATAATGACCAGTAATGTGTCTTTATAATTGAACATAAAATGAATTGCAATCACGGACCTTCATGTTTTAACATGTTCGGGGAGAAAGAAGAGAGTATCTACTGACAGCTGAAATCTATTTCCCAAGATAAGGCTCTGTATTTGGGTGGGATCAGAAGGGGGTGGTGGGAATCGAATATGGAGCTGGTGTTATTATTGCGCTTGGAATCTGAGCGAGCGTGGTATAGACACAATTTTAATTCGTGAAGTGATAATAATTGAACTCTAAATATGCAACCAGACATGAAACCGTAATTGTCCATCAGCGCCGTTAAAAAAATATTTCGAAAACAGTGATTTGGGGAAGTGTTACATCACTTGCCGTTTCTGGGACGGCTCAGCCCTAGAACACTCTTCAGTTCAGGCAGGATTCATTTTAAGCTCTAAAATAACAAGAATCAATAACTTGTTCAAAAGAATATGAAAAAAAGGTGTTCACTTCCGATGGAGACCAACTTGGGAATGACGATGGATCTTCTTCGGAAAACAGCAGTTCCTAATAAAGGCATGTTATTTCCAAACAAGATTGTAGTTATAGTTTGCGCGAATGCTAAGAAACGAAAAAAGAAAAGAAGAAGATAGTAAAAAGTAAGATGAAAAGAAAATCATAGACAAAAACAAAAAACAAATCATAACTAGCATTAAATTTGTTTTGTATAAAATTAATAACACTGAAGTAAAAACAAGTTCCTGTCAACAAAGTGTTGCACCACAAAGTTTGCTTTCGAAATATATGCGGCAACAATATCGTTGTAAACACAAACAACAAGAACAAAAACCGCGTACAATTTCTAAACGTCAGGCTTGTATAATAAATTTTTTTTTTTCAATTTTGTTGGTTGGTTACGATGAGTAAGCTTAAATGTCACAGGCAGGCATATTTCGATATTTGTTCCAAATAAAACACAAATTACATGTCATTGAAAGAGATAAAAATATGGAACAAACACTAAAACAGACCTGATTAATGGAGGAATAAAAATCATTTGTGATAGGACAGCGGACCAAAATGCTTCTCAGACTTCAATAAAGTTATACCTGCTAACCAAATTCGATTTGGATCTTAACTCTTACAATTAAGAATACGATTTTTCTAATTCACATGTAAGAGCACTTAGTTGAACGTTCTAAATCCCCAATTTCCAACCATTTTATAGTTATCTCCCAGATTATTACAAAAATTAGCCATAACTTAGGTTTTTATTGGTTCTAACTAAAATATATTTGATACCCCATACTTCTACTTACAGATTCATTGAATAGAGGGTGCTTTCAAGAATAAAAGGGAATAAAATTGTCATTAGGACTTTTGATGAAAACAATCTTAGTGAACCGTTATGAAGTTCATTATGGAATTTTTAACAGTAGGGTAATTTCGCTCTTAATTGATTAGGGCTCATATGGCAAAGAGTAGGTGAACAGATTGCACACCAATCAAGATTAAAATATCGTTTGAAGAAGATCTGTTGGAACAGGAAAGTTTTGGTTCTAAGATCTACGGTTATGTGAATGATTTGGCCTTTATGGCGTGGGACTTTGGAAGTCACATTATCCCTTTCAGATGCAATCTAAGTCCCTTAAGTTCATAGCAGAATTACAACTAAACCGTTTTGGTTTAAAAATCCGAAAGTTTTCAATAAAAAATTGCATTGCTTATGAAACAAGCAGAGCAGGTACGAAGCTCCTAATCTCCCGAAATGTCTGTCTTAGTTAAACTGAGAGTAAAACCCACTTCAGCTATGTCTTTCGTGGCAGCTGATAATTTAATCCAACTTTACTCTATCATACTCTATGAAAACAATTGGCCAATTCACACAACGTTGTATCGTGTATGTTGTATTGAATACACTTGGAGCGCTCAATGCTATGCTGAATTGTGTATTTAGTGTATTTTTGGCATTCGAACAATTTGATAGAACGAAACCAACACAGCTTTTTAATTCACACATTTTGATAGCACGAAACTAATAGAACTTTTAAAAACCTATTAAAAAAAATGTGGATTTTTACATGCAAATCATCAACAACAAGGATACACGTTGTATGTTTATCCAACAATACACTCAATACAACGATACAACGGCCAATGATCAAATGATTGTTTCTCGTGTGCTTACTGCAGCCTGTTGAAAGATGCAACAAAATCTAGTGATTATTCATTAATAGCGAACACACACTATGAGTAGTACGAGTAGTAGCAAATGTACGTACCCCTATCATTGCACATATACATACGAAAACTTTTTCACTTTGTTAATAATTTATCCTTTCATCTAGTGAATTTATTACTTGTGTTCGCCACTAACACTAAAGTTAGTTGCCCGTTTTGTTCATGGTGATGGTTATTGCACTCGTTAATTATTCATTGCACTTTTGTTTAGTGAATGCGAATATACGACGACATTATTATTATTATTCCTGGTGTTAATTCAGTCTGCTAGTGACGTGTTCTAAAAGTGGATGAGTTTTAAAACAATTAGTATGTACGTATGTATGTAAATTTCCAGTGCTTTGTATAAATATAGTTGAGTACTCTTTGGTTGTTGCATTAAAGTGTTGTGTTAACACAAAAGTTAAAGCAAAAACAGAATAACAAAATTTCGTTGAAAGCAGTAATTTGCTAAATTATGATGACAAACTAAATTAAGTCGCTTTCGTATAATCGTCTATCCTTGCTACATTATTTATTTTGTTTCCGTTTCATGACAGCTTCACTAAAATGGTGAGCGCAAACCAAGGCTACTTAATGAGAGATCAGAGATCAGCAATGAGTATTCAAAAAGATGAGTAGATTCGAATCATACTCATAATTTATGATACTTATACGCATTCATACTTAGTTAAATATCATACTCATACTACTCACATTCAAAGTTTGAAGTACTCAACATACTCATACTTAACAGTACGTATGATGTTTTTGATTTCTACTCTCCATGACTCAAGATGTCACAAAAGAAATATGATTCGAGTGCGAACACTAAAGTACTCACTAGGAAGGTAGTGTGTTTGCTCTGTTGCTGCTCTATATTTTTTGCTTGTGTGTCTTTTTCTTTTTTTGTAAATGGTCAGACATCAAAAACGAAATATGAAAAAATATATTTCTTCGACGGCTTCCTCTCAGAAGATTTCTGGCAAAAACTCTAAGAGTAAATAAAATTGCAATTAAATTCTTTAAACTGTAGGTCCTGCCACTCATGTATAAAATTAGCACACACAACATAAGTGGTGTGCGAAGTTAGGCCGTAATCCTGACTGAAGGGTTGTAATGGCCAAATATGTATGTATGTAAATCATGGGTTACCAAATTTTTTTTGGTTGTGTATTAGTGAGTAAGAGAGTGAAAATAAATTGAGTGATTTTATTTATTTACTGTCAAAGACGAATGTTAGTAATATACGCTAATTTGATTTTCATTTCATCAACATGCTTACAGTTATACATCTTTATTTCGAAAATTAGGGAATATTTTTTATATGTTTGGTGGGAACTACTTTGGTTCATAAATTTCGTCACCTACTAATAAAAAACCTTTCAATTTTTACAAAAAAAATTCTTTATGTCTATAAAAAAGCTGTTCCCTTTCATTATCATTTAAATTTCTTAAAATGTCATTTAAGAGCATATAAGATATTGGATTTTAATAAAAGCATTTTTAAAATATTTACTACTTAAAATATTTTTTGAGTGTAAACCTGAAAAATTATGTTACAGCATCCGCCGACATGTGCACTCGCCGCGGTCTGATCGACGACTAAAAAAAAGAGCATAAGCAATGTGTGTGCTCAGCACAATTGTGTTATGAAATGGTAATCCCTGATGTAAATGCAACAATAACTAAGACTGTAAATTTTGATCAATGATTCGAATCACTCTAAAGTATTTTTCTAAATTTATGAATCTGAATGATTAGGCGTATGAATCAAACATATTTCGAATGTTATGAGTTCGATGTCAACGTTCCACTTATACTCATTGCAACTTGTACTTATAAATCAATGTTGTAGTGATTACGAATGAAACAGAGTAGTTAAAATTCAATATTGTTGTTTCACTCATACTCAATATTTCATGAGTACTTATGAGTAGCGAAAAAATAATTCGTTGCTGATCTCTGATATGTATGTCGATGATATTAGTCGTCGTGTAGTATTTCGGGTAAAAAATGTGAGAGTAACTACAATTGCCATGAAAAGTTTCTTAGAAATCTGTCGCTCGGACCGACTTCAAACTGTAGGTCACTCCACTTTCGAATAGAAATTAACACACAAGATTAATCTTGACTCAAGTGTTGTAATGACATATTAAGTAAGTAAATATCTGTCCGAACATGGAAAAATCTCTCTCTGGGTTTTTGTCAGCAATCTGCTGAAAGGAAGTTGCTGAAGAAAATTTGTTTCTTTTCAACGATGGAATATGCCTTGACTGAGAAGCACTTCGGTTCCTATGAAGAATGCTCAGCCAGCAAAGTAAATAAATAAAATGGTTTTTGATTTTTCCATTAAATATTTATGGTTTTATATGTGGAATACAATATCTTTCAAATGTCACGCCGCGGTACATAAATCAGACGGAATTTTAGCGATGCTGACTTTGAGGACAGCTGTAATGTGCGCCTTATTCGCATACACGTACGACTTTAGTAAGCTCCACAAGAAGAAATCTAAGGGATTCAAATCGAACAACCTCGGCGGTCAGTTCTTTCTGATCTCCTCCAAATGGTAGAATCATGCACTGAACGTTTTAGAATCTCATATAGATTAGTATCGTCACATATACAGAAATTTTGCTTGTTCAAGCACCATTGATCTAGACAGTCAGGGTGTATATGATATTTCGATAAAATGTAGGGTCAGCTGTCATTTAACCCAAGTGCCATGCATCTAACACTTGTCGTACTATATGGTAGCTTACCTTCAATTCCGGGTCATTGAATTTTGTACGAAAGAAGGCCAAAATTCGCCAAATTGCGTAGGCGAACGACCGAGATCTTGTGATCGACGCAAAATCCACTGCCATGGATTTTTACGTACACTCTGCGGACAACAGTGATGTTTTCGGAAAACCCTACATTTTATCGTCGCTCGGTTGCTGGTCAAACGAATTTATTCACTGACTTTCAAATAGTCCTCTCGGTAGGACGATTTTGAGGATTGTAAAATGGAAGTAACTAGATCGTAATCCTGATTGAATGGTTGTTATATATGTACGTTGCCAAAACAGAACACCGATTTTGATCAAATAATTCAATTATTTGCACGTTTTGTTCAGTGTTGTGTTCCTAAAAAGTGATCTGGCAAAACAGACTGAATAAATGATGAATAAGTGGACTTAATTAACTGCCGGAAGTCCACGATGGAGGACTCAATACAAAGCTATTTCTGTATGAATATCTGATATCTCGTCAAATATTTTAATGTTGTTATCGTTTATTACATTCTGCATATCTGTCAGTATTCCATTAGAACTGATATTTATATTACAATTGCCTATATCAACAGATGATTTATTTTACCTTTGGTTGGCTATAATTAATTGTTGTTGTTTTGATATATTGGCTGGTACATCAAATAGCTTTTCTATTGTATTTATAACAATATGATAATAATTATATTGTTGCTGGTATTGACATGCAATTGAGTTGCTCATAGTCATGTGATAATAACCCCATGTATGTTTCATTAAGTGGTCATATTTAAACTGCCATGATAATATAGAAATTAAACATAGAAACCAATTAACATTGACAGATTTTATCCCCAAGGCAATTAATTTGTTTATCTAACCTACTCTATGTTTTGATGTAATCTGAAAATTATTTAACAATTTTAACAATTATTGAAAGAATTATTTCATTATGTCCATTCATTCATATGTATCTACGTACGTTACATTTAACCTTTTAAAAACGTTGTAATATAATCTCGTCGATTGCAAATAAAAATGAAAATAAATTTTTGTTCAGTTTCAATCAAATCCTTTATTAATCACAAAATTTTTATGTGCCACTGTTCACAACTTATTCTAACAACAACAATTGTTGTATTTGTTATTCCTTTGTTTATGCCCTTTACGATAAACAATAACAATTATTACACAATTGTTTTGTAGATCTTTGTAATGGAGATCTTCAAACCACGATTGGTTTACTTCACATGCAACTCGTCTTCACACAAGACTGATTGAACTTCTACTCCGACTTTGCATGCTTTGCCCTACCTTTTATATAGCGACGTAAACAGTCTGATGAATGTTCTCATATGCGAAGGTTCTGGTCTTCGCTTTCACGAGAATTCTAAGAATGTGAAAAACATGTTTACATATGTAAATATAATGTAAACAACTTGTTTACATATGTAAATGTAATGTAAACAACTTGTTTACATATGTAAATGTAATGTAAACAACAGGTTGTTTACGTTTGTCCCTGATGATGTTGTTGTTTGTTTGTTGTTTACTTGCTTATTCCCTTTTTTCGTTATACTGATGTTGTTTTATTTTTGTTTATTCGTTAATGAAGTAAACTAGTCCGTTGTTTTGTTTTTATAGCTTTTGTTTAACATTTTAATGTTAGCCGCCTACTATTTGTTTTCTTCGATGGGGCCTACATTGGCTAAACAGCACTTTGATTCCTATTAAGAAGTCGGAAATTGGATGGTTATCAGCTTTATTGGCGTGGAATACACAAATTTCCCGAAATATGAAAAAAATTTGTAGCCTGCAATGACCAATATCTTGCATAAAATCTTTTTTACTTGGTCATTAAAAGTTTTTGTTTTGTGTTAACAAAAAACGCACTTTTCTTACCGGTACACCTAGTATATAAAGAAAATATTATTTTAATTGCCTCCAAGAATATTCAGGAGTCTTATACAAATAACAACAAGCACATAAATCTTTATAAATACAACAACATAAACATTTCTACGAACGGCATTTCTGTTCTTTTTCCATCTGCAAAATGAATTTTTAAAGGCTAAAAGCAAAATGAAACATTTTGTTATACCAATGCATGTGTGGTTGTGCCAGCTAAACGAATATTTACGTAACATACGCATAAGCACTAAGCGTAACTGGTCGTATGAGACTTATTAAATCCTAATGTTGCTAATAATCCCCTCTTTTAATGACAGCTGAGATTGTGTTTGTATGTTAGACCTCCTGAAAATAGGGAATGTTGCGGGTGTGGTCTTATTGCTAATTTGCATAAATCACCATAATTGTGTTACAAAATAATTTTCGCACACGTTTACGCAAAATAAACACACATTTTGGGAAGATATTTAAAACGTTTGTAGTGTTCTTACACTAAAACTTTGGTGAATAAGTTTTTTGACAAAAATTCTTCCTTCTATAAACTCTCTTTGCAATAAA
Source organism: Sarcophaga bullata (assembly GCA_005959815.1). Lineage (NCBI taxonomy): Eukaryota > Metazoa > Arthropoda > Insecta > Diptera > Sarcophagidae > Sarcophaga > Sarcophaga bullata. Next base: position 2,124 of record QOCX01005292.1, on the reverse strand, counting down.
TTCTTGTTGTTGTTAGATATGTGTCATGTTAATACGCTCACAAACTTTAAGAAATTGATAACAATTCGCTTGAACTGTTAAGTTTTCAAACACGACAGTTTTGTTTGGCTTACTTACTTAATTGGTCTTTGCAACCCTTAATCAGGGTTACAACCTAGTTTCTTACACAACTCAAGTTGTGAGTGTTAATTGTTTCTATAAGTAGGGACTCCTACTTAACGTCGACTCTGGACGACAGATTTGTGAAAGTTTTTTTGATAATTATAGTTTACTCGCATAGGTTTTGACAGAAGACTGCTGAGAGGAAGTTACCTGTTTTCTTTGCTATCAGTTTTGAGCTCAGTTTGAACTAAATTTCACAGACAGTACTGTGTGAAGACTCGTTGCGTGTGAAGAAAACAATCATGGTTTGAAGATCTCCGTTACAAAGATTTACAGAACAATTGAGGAATAACAAATAAAGCAATTGTTGTTGTGAGAACAAGTTGTGGAGAATTTAATTAAAATTGAACACAAATTTACTTTTATTTTTATTTGCAAACTATGAGCTCAAATTTCAAACGTTTTTAAAATGTAAAAACGTAACAATATCTAGGTTTTGTCCTATACTGTATATGATATCAGATAACCAAGGGCACATATGTTGCATATGTTTCTCTTTGAAGATATAAGTGTGTGTACCTTTTGTTCATATATTGCCCTTAAAAAAACAAGTGCGTTCGGTTTTGTACATGGATTGTTACTTGAAGCAATAACTGACTGTGTATCTAACGGTATATAATACAGCTACAGCAGTTACAGGCAACCTGAAATTGTGTTTGACAGACATGATTTCATTCATTTACTTGTTGCCTTATGTTCTGTCTCCTTGAATTTTATTTTACTGTGTATTTGTATTCATTTAATGAATTTCCTTCACAATTACATTACATTTTGCCCAGAGTAGATACATTGTATTAATGATGGCTAACACATGTATTTCTGTGGTATGTTCAGCTATGATAATTCGATTTCAATTTATCCCCTTTGGCCATCGACATATGGACATTACTTATGATAATGAGAAAATCATAAAACGCTGTACAAAAATATTTTCTTAGCATATGTCAGAAGTCGTCAAAATATTGTTCATTAATAGGAATTATTTTTGTAAATTATTAACTTAACCGTAGATCGAGCTTTGTATCAAAAATTAATACATTTCACGTATTGTTAGTATTGTTATCGCCATTATTTTAAACCAATAAAAAAAGTTTCAAACTGACTGAACAATTCAAAAAGGCCATAGTTCTGGCTTATGTATCACTTTTGATAATACATATGACTTTTCTGAGATTCCTTGGTGTTTTTATAAGATTTGATTTTTTATGAAGTTTTTATCGTAAATGATACATTATTTATGGTATTTTAGAAGAGCAATTGAAAGTTAAGTGTTGAATGAAAGGAACATGTTGAATTTTTTTATCTGTTCTTAATGTATGCTTGATATTGATTGAAGTAGTCGTAGTCTAGTATGTAGCAGGTTAGCTTATTAGACGTCGGGTGGGGGTTCAAACCCCAGGTCAGACATTTCCAATTTATAACGAAAGGTTGTAATGACTGATTATATACGTATGTATGTAATATGGCTGCTGCTGAAGCCTCTAAAGGAGAAAGAAAAGAGAAGTTCGTCTTTATGAACTGACGAAAGTATTGGCAGCAACAAACATAACAATAGGATATTTATCGCCAAAGATGATACTACTTTGAACAAAGAACCGTATGCCTTTAGTAGATTTGGGAAGAGAAAAAATAATCAATTTGGGCGCAGATTGTTAGCAGCTATTTTTTAGAATATTGTAGAGTCCTTCTTACTGGGTCACCAATACATTTTGTCGAAGATGAGTAACTAATTGAATTTTATGGTCATTATGAATTGTATTGATCCACCAAAATCAAAATAGATGCCTTTACTTACAGCCGTACTTGGAAAAATCTTTATCCGCGAAACTAGAGAGATATCAAAGACAGAGCATTGTTATTGACACGGTCGATGTTCTGTTAACACAGACAACTTTTATACCTCACATGGTTTGTACCATTAGATTTCAGCCAGCCCTCAGTTGAGATCGCTACTGATGCGGG
>QOCX01005291.1:0-12856 GCA_005959815.1 Sarcophaga bullata | reverse complement strand
CATGAATTTTATTAAGTCCTTTTCAATAATTCACACAATTTTGCTGTGCCGCTGCTTCACACTGATCTAACAACAACAATTGCTTTAATTGTTATTCCTTTGTTTATGCCTTAGCGATAAACAATAACAATTACGACACAATTGTTCTGTAGATCTTACTGTAACGGGGAGATCTTCAAACCACGAATTGATTTACTTCAACACACACAGGCGTCTTGACACAAGACTGACTGAACTCCTACTCCGACTCTTTGGCTTGCCTTTTGCTTTTATATAGCGACGTAAACAATCTGGATGAATGTTCTTGAAGCGCGAACGTTCGAGGCTTCGCCTTCTCGAAATCTCCATAAATGTAAACAGCCGATTTTTACATTTATTTTATGCTTTCATGTTTGTTGTTTTTGTATTCTTGTTTACGTTCGTCCTTACCGGCGTTTGTTGTTGCTTTCCATTTACTTGGCTCTATCCCTTTTTTTGTTATACTGAATTGTGTTTTATTTCTTCTTATTTGGTCTCAATCATGAAATAATTTTCGTTGTTTTGTTTTGTGTTTTTGGTTGTAAATTTCTAATCTTAAACGATATATACACCATTTCCATTTTCGTAACAATATTTTTTTAAAAGCTCCGAAGACGAGCCGATATTTCTAGAACATTTCCAGTGTTATAAGCAATAATCAGTTCTATTAAAAATCGTTCTCATGTGTTTAATTTTTTTTTGGACTATGATGTAAACACATTAAGGGATTCAAGTATATCTTATTTTCTTCTTATTATTCTTCTTCTTCTTCTTTTGGAACAACAAAGACATTTAAACGCCCTGTTTTTAAGGATACTGTTCTTTGAGCAATTCAAAGTAACGACCAGTTGAAACATTTGGTACAGCTGCCTAGATATTGCACTTACACTACAGGTTCCACCACGGGAATTAAACCATCGCAATGATAAATAATAACATAATAAAAACAAAAACAATATGGCGAAAAAGGGGTTGATTTATTTGATTAACATTCATGGTTTCTTTCGATGGAGCTTCTCAAGGAATAATTCCCAGAGCCGCATCTGCTACGGCTTCCTTTAGGTTACAGAAATAGATATTTCTATTGCCTTCAGTTAGATGAATATTATCCAATTTGTTTACAGGCACGCTCATCCAGCTCAATATGTGAGATTCTATTAACTCAGGCTCTACCTCCTCTTAGAGCATAGGATTTACTTACTTAACTGCCTTTCATCAGCTGTATATTTACTTACTTATTTACTTTAATTCGTCATTTAACAACCTTTCATCAGTCTAACGACTCAGCTTTTCACACCATCCATGTTGCGATAAGCATCGAAGAAATCTTTTTTTGTATTTCGTTTTATTCACAGCTGGAGCTGCGGAGGTATTAGAACATGAGTCTCCATTGCCATTTGTTTGCGCGTTGGACCTAACGATGACATGTATTTCGTGAGAGTCTTTGGACTGAAAACTCTCTTAGAAACGAAGAATGCGCTCGACCGAATTAGCGAGGAAGATTGATAGATGAGTTAAGCCCGTGGTAAAAGGACAAACTAAAAAACGCAAGTAAATTAATTAAGCAACGGGGGAAGGAAGCTCTGAACGGATAGTATTGTTCTTCCTTTAGGAAAAATTGAATATTTTTGTTTTCCTCTTTCTCGGTTTTCTACAAGAGCTATAGATTTTATTGTTGTTAAACTGGTTTAATTGCTTAAGATCATATGTTGGTGTATACCTCAGGGACAACCTATTCCTAAAGCCCCTTAAAGCACAATAAAAAATTTCATTAAAATGGCTGACAAGAAACCAGCATTTGAACTTTCCGGTATAAGAACATAAATCCTACACGCAACAAAATCATTAAAAGGAAAATATGTACCCACTTAAAAGCCATGAAAACTTAATTTTTAGGGCATTTTATATAGCAAAATTAGACACAACCAACAATATAAAATTTTCTTTTTCTTTGCCTTGCATATTTAATGTAAAATAAAATAATGAAAAATTTTTAATACATTTCTAAGAGAACAAAATATAGCTCATTAACGCTTTATAGCCGTATTAATGTTACCAAACAATTGTCCATTCTAACCTTTTAAAAATTTTGAAAGGGTGTTGGGCAAAGAAATATTTTTTTTTTTTTTTTTTTGTTTTACACTTTATTTTAATGCGTTTTCCTTTTTATTCTTAACTGTGAAATATTTTTGTTGTTGTTGTGTTGTTGTTATGAAACCACGTACTTACTTGCAATACTTCTTGAAATAAACTTGGCAGAATACCTGATGTTGGACAGTACAGGACGAACAGGCATAAGGAGTGGATACAGAGTATTAGGCCAGGCAGGCAAGGATTACTAGTATCAGAGGAAAACCTTATTAATTTCAAAGCAGAGATGGGGGGCAACTTTTTGAAACAAAAATTTTTATAACAGAGAATATTTTTGAGGTTCTTTTCTTAGGTTAGGTTAGGCTTAAAGTGGGCCAACTTTGATACGGAAAGCTCACTTGGCGCAAGTATAGCGGGCTCGTCTGGTAGACGCCTCCTATTTAGTGCGTTCCTGCGCTGACCGCGTTCCCCGCATTGGAGAGTGCATGACTGCACATTAAATACGACTACTCTATGCTTGAAAACCAGCTATTGAAAGTTATTAAACGAAAGGCTATATTCGGTGATATGGATCAATCGATAATAAAACCAGGTTGAAGGACTGACAAGAAATAGAGAGCAAATATTAAATATAAAAGGAGAGCCAAATACTTAAGGCTAAATAACTCGCAAGAGGTGAACAGTTGGCAAGGAAAGTTAGATAGAGATTTAACCTTCTCCAGGCATGCCGCACATAACTTGGGCAAAAAGTCGTAGATGGGAGCTGCAGTCTTTTCTGTATGTCTTCCATACCGTAATGACCTGTAAGCATCGCACGAGAGAATAATACGCGATCAAGTTTGAGTAGTTGGTTGGTTCGAAAAACAAGGAATCGCATTGATCTAGGGATAGATTGGCCGTTTCGGGACGAAATTGATTTACTTGGTTGGTACTGCCTTCATATTCCATCGTTGATAAAGTGAGCCTGGCAAAGAGATGTTCAAAGAGGACGGCAATACTCTCTAACGGTAAAAGGTTTTCGATTGCAGTTGCTAGACTTGGAAGCTTTACAGATGGTGATTACCTATGGCATACATACAATCAAATTAATTTGAACTTCGATATAGAGTCCAAATTTTTATTTAATTCTTGGGAAGTCATTCCTTGTGATTTCAGAGATTTTAGCTGGTGAAAATGCTTCGAGTAGTTTCTTCTTGCAGTCAATTGATAGTTAGTATGGTAGGGTGTTGGCTTGTTAGACGTTGAAACCGGATGGTTTTCAGTTGGTTGCCATCTCGGCAGATTTCCTAGGCAAAAACTCGGAGAAGTAAATAAAATTGTCATATAAAATGTTTTCTAAAAATCTGTCATTTGGAACTGTGATTTAATCACCTTGTAGGTCGACCATCATGTTAAAATTAAACCTCACACAATATAAGTGGTGTGGGCGAAAATAAGTTGTAATCCTGACTTAGGAGCAATTAGATGACAATTACTGGTATGTATGTCGTACTCCCTACTTAAAGCTACTGGATGGAAGGAAGGTTAAAAGTTACGGCAGGTAAGTAGAGTAAGTGGAAATACGTTTATATATCCTTTGGCTTTACGTTGGCAACCATTACTATACTTATGTTCACAACTAGGTTACCTATTGCTCTCTTCTGTTTTCTTATCTATTTAACTGGAATTTCAAAAATTAACAAACTCCTTGGGAATCGAATTCCAATGTCACTATGTAGCATTTGAGCCTTAGTTAGTTGCAAACAAAACAAACCGTTTGTTGTAACTCTGTATAGTCACATTAGGAATTCAAGGAAGTGAATAAAAATTAATAAAGAAAGAAAAAATACAAGTTAAAGTAAAAGAGTAAAGTAGTAATAAACATTGCAGAGAATTTAACACAAACTGAAGCTGAACTTCTGACCATTTACATTTATTTTTCTATCTGTTCTGTTTTATTATTTTTTTATGCCAGGTCCATGTGTTACCAAACATTACAAGGACTTTCACAGGGCCTGCCTTAAGGTTGAAAGTATGAAAGATAAACACAGAAAATTAAAGGAATTAAAAAAAAATTAAAGAAAGAAAGAAAGAAACAACTGTAAACATCAAAAGGGGTGTTTAGTGAATCTCATTTCAAGTGAAATAAGCATGCATGTGCATAAAAGAAGAAAAACCTGTTCACACATGCATGGTGTGCATGTGCAATGTTTTTGTTTTCTTTCCCGGATATACTCAGTGGTGCGATGTGATGCTGTCAGTCAAACTGTCGAGAACGTTGTTGAAATCTTTGGCAAGGAGTTAGAGTTTTTAAGTGTTATTAAATAACACAACACTCATTGATAAGCTTGTAGGTAGTAGTTTGTGTTGAGTTTTTGACATTATATTTCATGAATTTATATTCGGCTTGGTTTTAATTTTTTTTAAGCAATTACACCTAACGGCAACCCACTGTATATTCGCTCAGGCAATAAGTTTAAGGAAACATGTAGGCGAACCACATTGGTTACTTGTTCAATGCAGAAGAAGAGCAGGGAGAAAATAAGAAAATATTTTGTTGAAAGATCTGTCAATTTTATTTTATTTTAATATACACACACGTGTACACATTTAAGATATAAATTGCTCGATTAAAATACCAAAAAAAATAAAAAATAAAATAAAAAAAAATTTAAATTAAATTGGGATTAATTAGGGTTGGTGGTTTCTTAATTATTTAATTTATTTTTCTTGTATGGTTTTTAAAGCCAAAGTGAATTTAATTATCACAACTCCACGGAAAACAACTAAAACAGACATTGAAAGCCACATTTATTATGGTAAGAATAATCCTCATGTCGGAATAAAGCCAACTTACGAATACTAGACTACTCGACTTTCCCTTTTTCTCGTTCGAAGGCAAAATCCGCTGTATTAACTAGGAACAGTAAACAACAATCCAATTGTGACTATTCTCCAACAAATCAATAGATTGGAATGTCAAACCGTCCAATAATGACCTGCTTCGCCCTCTCCTGTACAGCGGGTCGTAAATCTTCAAGTTCACGACTTCAAGGTCCATTGGCCTATACATGAGGGTTATATTCCTTCTTGGTCGGATATTAGTTTGCAAATAGATCAAAAAGATCAAATCAAGTATTTCTTGTAATCATCTTAAGGAGAGCGAGACAATTATGTTCTGTGACACTTAAAAATTATGCTGGTTCTAGCGACATCATATTAAAATTACATGCCCAGAGCATCAAGACTTTTGATTTCCTAATATTTATAACCAGTCACCCATAGAATTAAACTCTGCTTAACATATTGAATTTTGAAATGATGTTAGAAATCATGAATATTCAGATATGAATATTCAGAATGATTCATTACAAAAAAAATGGGATTTATTTTTACTACACCTTATACTTTAACAGCTTAACTTTTTATTTTCTTAAACATTTCCTTCTTTTTTTTTTGGTTTCTTTATATAAAAAAAACGTACATTTTTTCATGTTCAACCTAAACTTGTTTCAGTATTTTGGTTGCTGGCAAGTGGCTAGTGTTGGGTAGCTTTAAAGTGGTTGGAACTCAAATATGGATGACGTGCATGTGGCATCCACAAAAATTTGTACATGAACATTGTTATTATGGCTATGAATAATACAATGTGATTATAATGTAGTTTATTTGTTGTTGTTTTGTTTTAAATTGTTACAAGTTTGTTGTTGTTGCTTTTTTTTTTTTTTTTTTTTTTTTTTTGGTAAATGCGGTTGAATTTTCGGCAAATTTTCTTTTGTTTTTAATGTTTGAAATTTTTTCACAGCAGCACAGCAGTATTTTGTTCAGTTTCTGATTCTGGGGTCTGTTGATTCTGTTTGAGTAAAGGCGGCATTGTTTGGTTCTTAAATATCTTCATGCTTATCCATTTTCTTGAGCAAAAATTATGTGAACAATTTATGTGTTTTCCACTTTAAAATCTCCTTATTTATTGTTTGTTTTGAAAAACCGTCTACTTGGCTCATTGGAAAAAACGTGAAAAAATTTTTTTTTTTTTTTTTTATAAAAATTTTCGAATTTTATGCTTTACAACGACCACATTTCGTTTAAACATTTTGTACGACAATTTCTTCTTTTTTTTTTCTTTTTTCTATCATGAGGACCACTTGCATTTTATTCTTGCAATGATCAGCTGGTATTTTACTTTAGGTTTGTTATTTTGTTTTCTTTGACAGTAGAACAGAATTCTGTTAATGGAATTGTTTTGCCAAACCCCAGCAAAAGTTTTAAAGATTTTATTCAATTGTACAATAAGAACACAATACATGGATTACTGGGGCAATAATATTTTATGATATTTATACGTCACAAAAATTTGCAATAAACAGATTTAAAAATGTTTGATTTCTGTAAAAAATATTATTTAAATTGTGCGCTTAAAGTTAATGCCTTTAACATGAAAAGAACCGGAAATATTATAGGAATTTTAAAGAAACGGTTGAAAAAGCAATTTATATATTATGATACTGGTTTGAATCAGAGGATCAACAATGAGATATTTAAAGAGTGAGGTAGAATCGGAATCGTACCTCATAATATATTGATATATAACGCATCAACTTATTTTAATATCATACTCATACTATCATAATTCAAAGTTTGATACTCAATATATTCATATTAAACACTATTGCAGAGCTGTTTGAATATTTCATAATTTTCTACCATAACTCAACATATACAGAATTACAAAATAAGTATGATTCGCATCCGAAACCCTATGGATACTCATTAAAAGATTGTCTGAGTTTTGCTCTGTTTGCTGCTTCTGTGTTTTTTGGCTTAGTGTCTTTATTTTCTTTTAGGTGTAAATGCAACGAATAACTATGGACTAGTACATTTTGATGAATATTTCGAATCACTCGAAAATTTTTTTTTTTCATTATGAGTATTGAAAAGTATTTTTTAAAATATTATGAATCTGAAGGAGTAGGGTGTGAATCAAAATATTTCGAATGTAATGGAGTTTGATTGGTAATGTATGTCCTACATATCATTCACTCATACTTATAAATTCAACGTTGTGCGTGAGTACGATTGAAATCAGAGTATTAAATTTCAATAGTGATGACTCACTCAAACTCAAAAATTTCATGAGCACTTATGAGTAGTTGAAAAAACGATTCGTTGCTGATCTCTGGTTTAAATCTTCTAGAGTACGTCATCCAAGTTTACTTTGTCGGAATCTACTACGATGGCTTGCACAAAAGTCGGAATGTTACCATCTTATTTAACTTATCAGATTTACTGTGGCATATAATTAATTTGCGGTTTGCAGATCTATTATTATCGGTCTGGTACTATGTCGGAGTAAGAAATCATGAACATACTTTTTGAACAGTTAAAAGTGGCCCTTTAGATCTCTTCAAGATTCTGGAAGATATAGCAGATATATACTAGAGATACTTTCATATGGTTTTCATGAACACGAGAGGCAGTCTTGAAGTAAACAACTTCCCGCACTGACGAAGTCTGGTACAACGGATAATTTCGAACTTATTTAATGCATTGGCTTTACTATACTCTGAGGACGGATAAACACGTAACACTCATACAAGTTTCAGTACATATATGAAGGACAAATTAGGCCGCTCGTGTAGAAACATGACAGATATTAGCAGAGAAATCGATCGGTCCTGGTGTTCAATGGCCTGCTATAGACGTAATATAACAGGCTTTGTTTGCTGGGCTCAGATTAACACCGGTCTGAGGCTAGTTATTGGTTTCCATTACCAGGGGCACTGCGAAATTAGATCGATGACAAGATCTGAAACAGATCCATAGACAGACTATTGCAGCTATGTTGTGACAAAAAGAGCAATTGGAAAAACTATCGAACATATTCTCTGTACTGTTCAGCCACATAAGTAGGTTGTGGTTGAAGGACCCTGAGCAGGGATTACCTCAGATAATTTGGACACTTTGTCGAGAGACGGAAAATTAAGGTCTTCATAAATTCATAAAGGTTTCTTGATGTGTTTGTGGTTTGTCTTTTTCATACGTCTACTTTATTTTCCCTTTCCTAACTCTTTTCCTTCGCTCAACTTCCTATCCCCTTACTTACGTTTCCTTCTTTCACTCTAGAACAATATGTATCCATTTTGAACCACTATGAAGTAATATTTAGACAAGAGGTGGAGGTGCAGTCTTAGTAAGATTGCTATCTCAAAACCTCATAAACAGCCAGCACGGGGCAATATCGTGCCTAAGAATACAATTACCACAATAATGGCTTATTTGCAGTAAACTGTAACTTAGGAGAAAGTAGTTGGAGAAACAGCAGTAACATAGTTGGCAGTTGATGAAGCCAGTAATCCCAAACCTAGTTCAATAATATCTTGAACAAAAATGAAAAAAAAACAATATATATCCTCTTGGAATTTTTTCTTAAACAGTTTTTTTTTTTTTTGAAAAAACTTCGAAAAGTTAATAAACTGCAATGAAAAGTTTCTTAAAAATATCCGTTTTGGAGTTCAAGAATTACATTACAGGTCCTACACTCACAAAAACATGATGGTGGTATGAGAAGTAGGTTATAACCGGAGAACAACAGCGTTTTAATGGCACTTCAGAAAAGTAAAGTATGTAAGTGGATGCTGCAAATATGTAGCCTCTGTCATTGTAACAGCTTACTACAACGAAGATCGGACAGAATCCAATGCCTATGGTATGACAGCACAAGGAGAAAAATTCATACATTTCAGCTTAGGCAAGCTGTAAGCTACCTTTTTTTAAAAGTCTTAAGTAAAGTTTTATAAAGCTAACTCTATCATTCATATGTATTTATATACTCATGCGTCTATATAGTTTACATGTTTTATGCCAACTTTCCTAAAAAATTCTTCTCATTCAACATGCTGATTTTTAGACAATTTGCTTTTCGCAAAAGGCTTTTCTCTGCACATAAAAAAAACGAACTCCAATTGGGATCATTTTAACTGCAAAAGTTTTTGCTCTTAATTGACTATTGTTGCCTCGAACAGGATATAAAAGGGATTTATTTTTTTATTTCACCCAAAGGAATTTTCAATTCACAATTTTTTCACGCAACATATTCTGGTTTTTCTGTTTCAGTATTTTCAACCATAAAATAGTTGCGGTGAATAGATTAAACTTTAATTAAAATTTCCATGGGGATTTCTTTTAATTTTTTAATAGAAAGCCAATTACGTAAGTCTTTTTGTTTACAAACTGGCTTTATTCTATTTATTTATTTCATTAAACAATAGAAACTAATTTCAGTGTGTTGACTGAAATGCTGTTTTATGATAGTATGGCTTTATGTATGTCATGGCTATTCCCATTTAATATTCGTTATTTGATTTAAATAAAGGGAAAGGGGCAATGTATGTATAATGCGTTCCTGAGTACATGTGTCGTATAATAGTTTATTTCCGTTATTGGAAGGGTTGTAAATTATATATTTTTGTGGCTTTATGAAGAATGATCAGCATTCATGGATAGTATTTGCATTATCGCCGAGGTCACGTAAAGGTCCTAGGTAGCGTGTTGACATATTAGACGTCTTCAAAACAGATCGGACGTGCCTCAACAACACGTAATTTGAAAAGTTTTTTTGGGCGGCTTTCCCTTAACAGATTCTCTTGGCAAAAACTCTGAGAGTAAATAAAATAGCAATGAAAAAGTTTCTCAAAAGGTCTTTTTTTCGGAGTCGATTTTAATTATTGTACCGTACAGTATCCTTATGTTCCGAAGTCGTCGTAGTCTATTAGTGTGAATATGTTGGCTTAATAGAGAGGCCCACGGTTCAAATAAAATACACACAAGACCAACAAAACGATTTATGTAAAAAATATTTCTTCGGCGACTTCGTCTTAGTAGATTTGTGGAAAAAACTTTGAGAGTAAATAAACCTACTTTGAAAAATTTACGATTCGATTCTACTCAACTCTTTTAAATAACTCATTGTGATCTCTGATTCAACCAGTATCATAATATATAATTGCTTTTCCAACGTTTCTTTAATTCCTATAATATTCGGTTTCTTTTCATGTTAAAGCGCATTAACTTTAAGGCACAATTTAAATAATATTTTTTACAGAATCAAACATTTTTAAATCTGTTTATTGCAAATTTTTGTGACTATAAATATCATAAAAATATTATTGCCCAGCTAATCATGATTGTGTTCTTATTGTACAATTGAATAAAATCTTTAAAAACTTTTGCTGGGGTTTGCAAAACAATTCCATTACAGAAATTCTGTTCTATGCAAAGAAAACAAACTAACAAACCTAAAGTAAAATACCAGCTGATCATTGCAAGAACTACAATGGCAAGTGTCTGATGATAGAAAAAAGAAAAAAAAAAGAAGAAATTTCGTACCAAAAATGTTTAACGAGAAATGTGGTGTTGTCAAAAGCATTAACAATTCGAAATTTTATAAAAAAAAAAAAAAAAAAGTTTTTTCACGTTTCTTTTCCAATGAGCCAAGTAGACGGTTTTTCAAAACAAACAAAAATAACGGAGGATTTTAAAGTTGGAAAACACATAAACTTGTTCACATAATTTTTTGCTCAAGAAAATGGATAAGATGAAGATATTTAACGACACAAACAATGCCGTCCTACTCAAACAGAATCAACAGACCCCAGGAATCAGAAACTGAAACAAAATACTGCTGTTGCGTGGCTGTGAAAAAATTTCAAACATTAAAAACAAAAGAAAATTTGCCGAAAATTCAACCGCATTTACAAAAAAAAAAAAAAAAAAAAAAAAAAGCAACAACAACAACTTGTAACAGTTTAAAACAAAACAACAACAAAAAACTAATTATAATCCATTGTATTTCATAGCCATATATAACAATTTCATTACAATTTTTGTGGATGCCACAGCACAGTCATCCATATTGAGTTCCAACCACTTTAAGGCTACCAACACAGCCACTTGCCAGCAACCAAAATACTGAAACCAAGTTTTAGTTGAACATGAAAAACTGTACGGTTTTTTTTATAAAAAAACAAAAAAAAAGAGGACAGGAAATGTTTAAGAAAAATAAAAATTAAGCTGTTAAAGTATTAGAGGTGTAGTAAAAATCAAATCCCATTTTTTTTGTAATGAATTCATCTGAATATTCATATCTGAATATTCATGATTTCGTCAACTCATTTGGCAAAATTCAATACTATGATTCAATCGTACTCACCACAACGTTGATTTATAAGTATGAGTGCAATGAGTATGAGGACAATGTTGAAATCAAACTCATTACCATTCGAAATATGTTTGATTCACACGCCTACTCCCTCAGATTCATAAATTTAGAAAATACTTTCAGTACTCATAAATGATTCGAGTGATTCGAATCATTCATCAAAATGTACAGTCTTAGTTATTGTTGCATTTACACCAAAAGAAAAAAAAGACACTTAAGCAAAAAACACAGAACAGCAAACAGAGCAAACACACAATCTTTTAATGAGTATCATAGGGTTCAGATGCGAATCATACTTATTTTGTAATTCTTGTATATGTCGAGTCATGGAGAGTAGAAATCAACAGCATCATGCCTAGTATTGAGTATGAGTATGATGAGTACTTCAAACTTTGAATATGAGTAGTATGAGTATGATATTAAAATAAGTACAAATGCGTAAAGTATCAGAAAATTATGAGTTTGAATCTACGAAGCTACCCATCAATTTGAATTCCCATTGCTCATCTCTGGTATGTATCTTAGTTGTGAATGTAGGTACACAGTAGTCTGTGTGATACTGTGTTAATGTTGACTTGTATTGTCATACGTAAGTTATTGTATCGTTAAATTGAAAATGAGTGACATTTAACTCTTTAACGATTAAAATATTTGCAAGAAAATTGTTGATCTATTATTTTCCTAGTAGCAGTTCGTTTAAGACTTCAATAGCACTCCCTTAAAAGGCTTAAGACAAAAGCAATTAAAATCAATTGTTTCTAACCAAGGTAAAGGTCGTTCCCAAACAGAATTATGTTTCTGTCAATAGAAATATAACACACAAACACACCTAAAACAGAAAACAAAGTTTTGTGTGAAAAGCTTTTTTTACAGCTAATGGCTGTTTGATGAAGCAGTCGTCTGTATGACGATGATGTGACAATAGCTTTTCGAACAACAATGGCAAGCAATTATTGTCATTTAAGCGGCTTTGTTAAGAAATTGAAAATTATTAACATTTTCTTTTCATTTCGCGTACAGCAGTCATTTGCCTTCATTCTTATAATATTTTATAAAGAGAAAATGGAAAACGTTGCCAAAAAAAAAAAATGAGAGAGACCTTTTTGAATTTTATGATTTGCCATTTTACTGTGTTCAATGAGTCATAGCAAACAGAAAGTTGAATGAAAGAGAATGAATGAATGGTATCAAGTTTAGGAACGTAAAGACTAACGAAACTATTTAGCCAGGAAACTTTTACTGGCAGCCAAAAGACAAAATTGTGGAAATTTTTACACAAATTGAGTGGAGACATTGAAAAGTGTATTAAAAATAAGAAGACAAATAAAGTTTTTCAAATCAAAAAGTGAGACTAATTAAAATCATGTTGTTTTTTTAAATTTAAATAACAAAAGGATAGTAATTCTTTAATATTTTTTAAATAAAAATTCTAAGCCAGCAAAATATGAAAGGAAAATATTACGGATCTGCAAATGGAAATCATACGAACTAATCTTGAAGTACAGCAAATAACATGTGTTGTGCTGGATTTTTCATAAATTACTTTAGATA
>QOCX01005290.1:0-13071 GCA_005959815.1 Sarcophaga bullata | reverse complement strand
GGTGGAGATCATCTCTATCGCCGACGTCGGCACAAGGGAATATTGTAATAATGTGGGTTGTTGGTGAGAGGCATGTGTATAACCCAGAGGGAAAATTCTTAGTAATTTTTTCCAGTACAAAGCGTAATAGTTTTCTTATGATAAATATAGAAAAATTACGGGCGCCAACTCCCCCCTAGGCCTGCGTAGCTTAAATTGACGTAACGTAGAGATAATGTACTATTTCCAGTTGTTTTGGTAGTCCTATTGGAATTTTGGAATCCTACTGCATATATCTGTTTTGGTTTTTAGTGTATCGTTGGAAACGCTGATAAGTGGAACATGGTACTTCTTCTTTAGAAGGACAAGCAATTGAATACAATTTTCCGCTCTTATTTTGTGGTGTAAAATGCCGAAGATGTTTGAACCCTGGGAGCTATTTGTATTATCTCATCAACTGACAAGTGGCAATATCGTTCTTTCTAAGGAATATATTAAGCATTAATTTGTCTGGTAACTTCATGACCATTCTATGGAATTGTTGTTTTTATATTCGATCATTGGCTTGTTCCTATTCTCGTAATTCCTAAAGTATTTGCTTTTGTATTTCTGTGCAACGTACGTTATGTGTGTTTTGTTAACTTTTAATTTTTGTAACACTACCGCCCAAACAAGCCTGTTCGGGATGAAATTTATTGTCATTATTTTTCCAATTGCCCAACTTCGTTTTGAATCTTGGGTTATAATTCGGTTATAATTCGGGGTCTGTAATTCGGGAGTTAATTTCTTCTTCTCTTATAAACTGCACAGTAAAAGCAGTTGGTCTTCTTCTAATCCTTTAGACTTAACTGTCCGATTACACTAAATTTTCATTTCGACATTAACCAACTTAATTCGGGAATGCACGAAATACTATAACTCTCGTTCAAGTCCTCCTTTTTCTTTGCGTTGTGAAACCAAAATCTAGTTCATCAGACAGCCTTAACAGATTTGTTCAAGTCATGAGATACTTTATATTAGCAGGAGTTGAAATATCTGTATGTTGATGAAAAACCCGGAAACTTTTCCTTTCTCTATAACAATTTCTCGATTATAAACATATTATACTAGTTCCAGAGGTCAAAGCATCACTTAGAGAGTATGAAGCCAATAACTTTGGGGTTGGTTTTTTCAAGAATGGTGCAAATTACCTTCAGTAATTGGATTTCCAGCTAACACTACACGTAGCATAGGGTCTAAGTTACTCAGCTCGTAATAATTATAATATAATTTGTAATTGTTTTAGTCCAATCTGTAACTGCTGTGTGCAGCGAGTGAAACCGATTCGATTGTATCATTTAGCTTCATTCACAAAATTCTTAATATTTTTATAAAATCCTGTCATTAAAACAAAATTCAATAAATAGAGCCCTGAACAAATAATTAAATTCACTAAAGATGGAATTAAGCAGAATCCGTTACATATTGTTTGCTAATAGTAAAGTGTTATTAAAAAAAGTGTTCTGGTAGAAGCTTACGACAGTTACTATTTAAGAAAGCTTTCCAAACATGGGCGTATAAAGTCGACTGCAAACTGGTAGGTTGTACAAAATTAACCACTCACACTGCATAGGAGGTAAGCTAGACCGTAGTACTGTCTATCTACCAATTTTTTTGCCAAAAGAGTGCTTATAAAACTAAGAACAGAGTGAACAGATTCCAAAAATCTAATTTTTTTCTTCATCAAAACGCTGAATTTCTGCAAGTTCATCACTCGGAGTTTCATTCACTTGTTTTTGAATACTTTTTTCAGCTTCGTTAGAAAAATATGTCGTTGTTTAGAAACACACGTATAATTTCGGAGACATTTTCTTATTCTTTGACCTCTTCATCTGTCTGTTCCATGTTAGGGTGAACAACAGTAACACCAATTTAAAACAATTTCTATGAAGCTGGAATTTCTTAACAACCTTTTCTTATTTTCTCATTTACTTTACAACTGTGATGTGCAATGAAAAAAAAAATGAAAAAAACGAGAGAAAATCTGCCAACTCATGTAACCACTCAAGAATAAAAGAATAAAGAATGAACAGTTTAAAGAACAGAATGAAAGAATATCTACACTTGACAAGGGAACAATGTCATGTTACTTGTTAGGAAGTCGACTAAAAAGAAAATCCGTAGAAAAGTAACGTTTATAGGGATTGTTAAAAACAATACAGGGTACCACGAAAGAAAGTTGGCATGTAGAGAAGAGGAAATGCAATGGCCGTACTCATTTCCATTATGAGTGGTGAATTTGCACAGCTACTTACGACAACATGAATGGTCTTCTCATGTTTGCAAATTGAGCTTCCACAGGAAATAATTAACGAGTGCGGTCATAAGCGCTTAGTGGAATAAGTCGTAATTGATTATAATCACGCTGAAAATAAAAGCAATGATCATTTCATTGAACAGACATGATTGTATTGGTATTTTTACCAAGATCAACTTGCAGCTTTCAAAATAATAGTAAATATTGCGCCAAAATCTTAAATGGACTGGACGTCTGACTTTTAATTTTTCGTTACATTTTTAACATTCTTTGCGCAACGCTGTTTTCATAAATAAAGCATAATATTTTAATAACGTATAGCTTCACTGTTGCACTGACTTCGAAAGCTGTAAATCTCTTCGTGTATTCTAGCAACCGAAAATTATCACAAGAGCTCGAATCCAATTAATGTGTTTGTTAAAAAACTTGAGTCTCTTCTGATAAGATATGCCAATGATTTATTTTCCAAATATTACGTACATACATACATAATTGGTCATTACAACCCTTCAGTCAAGATTACGACCTAGTTTCTTACACTACTTAAGTTGTGAGCGTTAACTCTATAAATGAGCGGCACGACCTACAGCTTAAAGCCGACTCCGAACGACAGATTTTTTTTTGAGAAGCTTTTCATGGCAATTTTACTTGACTCTCAGAGTTTTTGCTAGAAGAATCCTGTGAGAGGAAGTCGCCGAAGAAATTTATTTTTCATATTAAGTAATGCTGACCGTAGTTCAATCATTTGTGCATAGCATCTGTGGAGTTCAGTTTTGACGTTCTTTCGCATATCTTACCAACGGTAGCAATAATAATTTTGTGTACCATTGTACAATCCACATTTGTGTGTGGATTGAAAACATGCTAAAACTTAACTCCAATAGGCTTGCGTATTGCTTGCAGTGTAAGATATTGGGCAGTGATTTAATTGAAAGTCTAGTGTTTTCTGTTTTGGCAAAAAAAGTAGTCTTCGTAACGGTACTTCTTCTTAAGAGATTATATTAAAATCACAATGTTTCTAAAGTATAAGTATAGGTATTACACATTTGATGCAGCTGACACATATTTTTTAAAAAAAACAAACATCATTTGATGAAGGTAAACATTATCGGATTATACGTGGACGCTTCTAACACAGTTTACTTTTGATAATATTGCCACAGATTTACAAAGAAAAGCCAAATCCCAAAAAATCAACTAACTACAGTTTCCGAAAGCCATTAAAAAAAAAAGATTTTTAAATTACAAAATTTTAATCAAAATTATAATAAAAAATATTCTTTATCTATGAAGAGTTCATATGAATAAAGTATAAAAATAAAACTTAACTTAACGAGCCTTATGGAAAGACCATGCGCGCTACCAACTGGGTCATTATTGCTGAAAGAATGAACTAGGAAAGGGAGAATGTTAAAACGTCTGTTTCGAATTTGTGACTCGCGCCGGCTTCACATTCACATGTAGAATGTTGTTGAACGTATCAAGGCTTATTTGTGTGTAGATCTTCTTCATTGGGTTATACGATTACCCGGAATCGCTTTCAATCCGGGATTTTATGATGAAAATGTTTGACAGATCCTATTGAGACCATTCAAGTATTCGAAGCATTCAGTCCATTATGTAGCTCCAATATCAGAGTATATTTAGTAGGGAAATGTACAAATTTACTAACTGTAAAGTAGCTTCGGAGTGTCTCCAGAGGAAATTAGGAGGAGAAGGTAATAATAAGACTAACGCACTTGCAAAGGCTGGTACAACAAATAATTCGAACGTGTTTATAGGAGATATTGACGTCCTTTTTAAAAATTGCTAACAACTAAAATTTAACGTTTTAATTTCTTTTTAACGTTTTAGATGCTTGTAGAAAGAACACAATTTAGGTTAGATCCACTCAGAATTTTAAAACAAACTCTCTTTTAGAAGATTCGAAAACAATTGTTGAAACAAATAACAGCATTCTTCTTGAGAGAGTTTACTTGGCTGTAATTATAATTCCGGTTAATATGGAAAACAGGAAAAGTAATGTTCATAATATTTTTTTATCTGGGTAAGGTTAGGTTTTAAGGAACTTACCTTAAGTTGTGTGCCCAATAAACCAAAATTTTAAATATTTTGTTTGTTTAAACCAAAAAATACAAATTGACGAATTAAAAATTCTGTCCAATTTCTTATTTGGACAGCCTTAACTGACTGTCCAAAATATCGAAGACTTTTGAAGAATTTGTAATAACGAAAAAGAAAAGAAGACCACAGCACATTTTCCTTGACATTTTGCAGTATTTTAGAGCCTGAGACGAAAGTTTTTGATACACCTGGAATTAATTAACAAAAAATGTATAGCCAAAGCCCTAAATTTTTCATTTTTCAATTTTTTAAAATTATAAACTGATACTGTACGCCGTTCCTGATTACCGTACAAGTTTACAATCAAATTTTTAGTTTGAATTTTTCATTCACATAAGTTTTTCCAGATCATCGATCAAGGGATACTCTAAAATATTATATTTTGGAGTGTTCCTCAATATGAGCGATTAAAATCTAAAGAATTTGAAAACACTTTTGGGATTATATGTGTTCATAACATAAGTTTTAAACAAGTACCATACGGGTCTTAATAACATTCCATGGAATCCAATGTTATCCAGCTTAGATGAATTTAAAAATCGCATGTATTTGTGAATAAATTTTTGTTACAATTAAGTATCTTTGAAAAAATTGTATGAGTTTGCAAGGAGAAGCGCTTCAATTTGAATATTAACTCCATAAGTAGAGGCATCGTGTCTCTTGTAATATTACTCTTCTAAAGCTAATCTCTTTCAATTTTGGAGATAACAGTCAACAAAAATTATTCAAAAAAGTAACGTAATCAACATTGCCATTGGTATGTTCTAATGTACTTTTGTTCGACTTTTTATCAGTTTTTCAAAATAATTAATAGCATCTTTAATTCGTTATTCATTAAAAATAAATAAATAATTGTTGCAAGGTGTAGTTCCAAAATGGTTCTTCATTAATTTTGTGACTGAAAGCTTTCTTAGAGCTTAGAAAGCAATGATGGCTTTCATTATCTCTGATTTCTCGAATGCATAAGGTATAACTGCAACAAATCAAGTCTTTGGGCATTCCTTCATAAATTCTTTGCAACTCTCTCCAGAGTGCAAGGAAAATAAATTACGTCTCTTGAGAGCTGTTGTGTAAAAACAAGTTTGACAAAGGAATTCTTAATTTCTTAAATGGATAATTTAAGAAGCCTATTGACTTTCAAAATAACTCACAACTCCTTGTTTCAATTCAATTTAAAAATAGAATGCGCTTAAAACACCTTTTCGTTACTAATTCAATAAAAAAGAGAGAGAAACAAATTTTTTTCACTTTTCTGCACCGTTCACATAAATATTTGGTATTTCTTAGCTGCTAGTTCACTCTTCGTAACATCTGTAGGAGGTGCCTAAATACCAGCAATGAAATGAAATATTTTGTGTTCAGAAACAGGAAGGCGTACAATATTTCATATGCAATTTACATTCTAGTGACACATATACGAGTATTCCATATCTGTTTTGCGTTAAATGCCACGACGACCTCATTGTCGCATGACTGCGGAGAAAGTAAATCTTTTTTTGGAGTGTAGTATTAAAACAAAAGGTAAATAAAACAAAAACCAAAAAAGAGCTCCATGTAGTCTTCAAAAATGTTTTCTTATATATTTTTCCCTATTTTAACTTTTTTGTTCTAGCTTTAGAGCATTACAATTTCTTATTTTACAATTTGGTTTGAAACAAAGAATTTTTTTTTTCTTTTAACAAAAATATTATTTTTCATCCATGTTGCGGCAATTTACTCAAACAGTAAGGATTAAGGCTAAATGGCAAATAAACGGTTGTTGAAACAATAGAAATAACATAAAACTATGAGCTTTAAATTTTTAAACAAGTCTAAAGAAGAAGCATAAAATTGTTATAACAGTCAGTAACACACTTCATAGACTTCATGACCTCAATACATAAACGTTAAAACGAAGTCATCAAGGATAGACAGAAGGATAAAGAACAAACTCAGCTACTTATGTATATTAATACAATGGAAAATGTTTAAAATTAATGTCAAATTTTATTCTCTCATCGTAATAACTTCTTATTTATAAGAATTTTAAGTTGTTTTGATTATTTTCATTCTTAAACTGCATAAAATAAATATCTTTGTGAAATATCATTGAAACTTTTATTGTTGAGAAATCAAAATGTTTAATTTTCCATGATTTTGAAGCATAAATAAAGCTTTGAGGAACGCTGTGGGTTGTGGCTTACTTGCATGAGCCTGAAACTTAAGAAAACACCACGAGAAATGCCTAACGGAGTCAAATGCAAGATCTCGGTGGCCAGTTGACATTATCTTGCAATGAGAGACGATCATGTCCTCCAATCGCTTATACTCAGTACGAATTTGTTTATAAAACAAAAGAACTTTACAATTCTTTTGCAATTCTTTATTACTTAAACTTTTTCAATTTAAACAATGCGGTCGGACTGGCCACCATGAAATAGAAAATTACGTAGGAAATGATTTAAAAAAAGCCACTTTTTTCCCCCAAAAACCCTTTTTTTTAAAAAAAAAAAATGTTATACCGTTTGACTCCCGTTTAAGTAAAGAAATAACATCAAATATTATTTCGCGTAAACAGCAAGACGATTTAAATTTTTTACTTTTTTTTCAGAAAAATAAAAATTTCACTTCTTAAATGGGAAAAAAAGAATATGACAACTTCTCTGTGGGATGTTTATTAAGAATTCCTGGTCGTAGACGAACATCCAACAGTGACATAAAAACTCAAGCAGAATAAAATACTGTGGCAATGCACACAGGTTGTTGGAATTTTCTAGATTTCTTTCCGCATTATAACGTCCGACATAATGCCATTGAAAACAGCAAGACAACAGACAGAGCTTTTTACTTGAAAGTTGCAGGAAAAAAAAAAATTTACAAAGCTGCCTTAAATACCTCATAAACTCTAAAAATAACTCCTAACAGTATATTAAGGAAGACCGGCAATATATGACGCAGTTTGCAATTATTGCCAAACGCTACTGCTCATCTCCAACAGTTCCTGTTGAATGGTCTGCCATTCCTACACTTGTCAACAAGTTTGAGTTTAATTTTCAAAAGAGTTTTCTTTGTGTTGAATTGTTGAATTGAATTGTTTTCAGTTTGGTTGATGGAAGGAAATAGTAGGTTAATAGCCTTAGCCCCTTCAATAGATATGAGGTTTTACAGTGAATTGCAAATACAACGGAAATTAGAGCATGATTTGAAACATTGTAGTGAACTACCCAAAATTCCTGAAAAGGAATACTTACTTAACTAGTCATTACAAGCCTTTAGTAAAGATTATAACCTAGTTTTTCACAACACTCACGTTAATTATTCTCCATGAGTGGTGGAACCTACGATTTAATGTCGTTTGCGGCGACTGAAAGGAATAAGTTTACGAAACTGTAAAACAGCTCAGAGGCCGACACGACCAGAACAATTCCTATGACAAGCTATATCACATCAGTAGAATATTTGGAGCTTTAGAAAAACATTCAACGCGGAAAATCCACTAGGCTATCGATAACAGCTTTAAACAGCTTGCTATTCAAAAAAAGAAAAAAAACTCGACGTAGTATGACTCTGTATTACAACATTATGAACAGTTCTGGCATTTTTTGATTTCCTACAAATTTCTGCATTACAGCATTAGAGTCTTTCTCAGTTCTGCTTTAAAGATTTGTTTTTTCTTAATTTCGGTGTCTGTTGGTTTTCTTCCTGCAGCATTCTTGTACATTGCAACTCGACTGGGCTAGACGAGACAATATCAAACCAAACTGACTCACATTGCATGTCTGTCCGACAGTCAATGTAATGATTGTGATAATATAGGGTAAAGTTTGACACTTGCCAAGAACAAATTTACGATAAAAACTAGTTGTTGCAACTGCTGTTACTGCCACAAATACTACAGAATCATTGAGTTTATCTTTCTGTGGCTTTATTCTGTTGGTATTGTTTTTGTTTTCAACAGCACGAGCAAATATTTTTGAGGTACTCAAGTGCTTTTTTCGAGTTTTACATTCACATTTACAGCAACATTTAGACTTGCATCATCACAAATAAAATCGAATAAAGACCGATTATATTTGACTTGAATTGTTAAGATTTTTTGCAATCAACGTACTTGTTTTCCAATAAAATACTTTCTTTAATTGTTTATTTTTATGTACTTTTTATTTTCTTCATAATTTTACTTTCAGTTCGTACGATTAGAATTTTTATTTCTGCTCTTTAAGCTTAAACATTGAATTTGAAATTCGAAACACAATAAACGCCACGCAGCAATCTCTCAAAAAGGAATACATGGGTATGTATGGAGCATTATTTTAAAGGGCAACGCAGCAGCATGGCAATGATTCTGCCGTCTGCTTTAAGGATAATTTCTATTTTAGTTCGCAGCTATGAGAGACATTAATGTTCACGTGGAGATTAGTGCTACAATACGATAAACGTACATAGAGATTTCGTAAACTTGTATGAATATAAACGCAAAATTACATTTCAGCAGCACCATTGATAAAGGAATAAATACATATATTTATTTTATTTGGTGCTTTATTATATTCATGCTCATGCAGCATTCTGAGGCTGTATTATAAAAATTGCTGAGGATTGCTGCGTTTAATGTTGATTTATAGCTAACACTTTAAATTTTCACCCGCAGGCTAATATATTCAATTGTGAAAAACAAAAATTGCTACTTATCGAATTGAGAATAAAAAAAAGGAATTGAGAGAAAGTCTTACCATGGAACCGTATTATGACATAAACTATTTAAAACTCGACTGCGTCACATGAAAATATTTTCACGGGTCAGTTACTGAGTCTTTCGAGTGGAGTCCTTCTTTATTTATGACAAACGATGGATCTCTGTTGAAACAAATAATAAGGACTATCGGGTAAAGTTTGGATATACTTTTCGTCTATAAACAATGCGTGGTGATTCTGACAAAATTAAGACATAATATCCTGTTGATAAGGCTAAATCACAGTTTTTTTGTGCTAATAATGTCCCCTTTCTTTATCCCGCAGAGATACCGTAGTACTGCGAGCACATGAGCAATTGTATCGTATTTTTCTAGTCATATTGCCCCTATAAGATGTTTGGGGATAATCACTCAGGAGTTGTGTTATGTATGCGTAATCATATCGCCAAAGAATCTATATATGTATTGCATTTGAGACTATCTTCATTCTGAATAAGTATTTTTTGCGGTCTCGGTGCCTTGGCCAAAGACTGCTTACTCAAGTCACTCCTTGATTATTAGATGCATGACAAAAGTTGAAATTGCATCAAATCCATTTGCTTTAAGAATAGGCCACGTTTCTCTTTGGCTAAGTATATACTTCCAAATATCTATTCCCAGACCACAGAAAGCCCGTCGGTGGGATAGAAATAAACAAAACTAATGAAATGAAAAATATTTATAAAATGTTTTTGGTTTGCATTATTAGGTTTTCCTTTGACTGTCCTTCCTAATTTTGGCCTTTCTACCACATGCGCAACCAGAACTGGACTTCATGAATGGAATATGCAAACGTTCTGCTTCCTCAAATACATCAAAACATTTTTCTCATAATCTCATGCATATTACAGATAATGGCATAGGTGTAAAAAAAAACGCACCAAAATATTGATAATTCACAATAGTATTAGTATGAACAAAAAATATATATACAGGATTTATATATTTTACTAGGATCCATATGAAAGGATAGAATATATATTTCTATATATATAATAATCAAAATAAATAAAGTCAAAAACCCAAAACACAATCAGGATCATGGTGAGTAATTGGTTGTTCATTGTAATATATCAGACATAGACAATATACCAATATATCTTCACATCCTGACCATAGTACCAATAAAACATAGATACATAAGAAAAGTAATACATCATCTGATGCCAGCACAACAGATAACAAATATGAAAAAATAAAACTATAAATTGGCGACAGAACAAAATAAAAACAGTAACTTACAAAAAAAAAAGATAATGATAATAAATACATAAGACATTCCTGTCCATTAGTCCATTCATACAATAGTGAGCCTTTCTCGTTATATTCAAATGCCTTTGAAATGATGTTTTTTTAGGAGAAAGAGGACCTACGAATTATCTCGTAGTTGGCTTCTGTAACAGAAATCGCTACGCAGAAGTCAATAAATGTTCAGTTCACGCATGCCAATATTGACTTCCCAGACGCCATTTATAGATACTAGCACTGTTATAATACAGTTTTATTTGCAGTTACACCAATATGGCAGGTTTAGTGAGTACGAGATAACTCATATTGGTACCCAAGTTATCTCGTAGTTGGCAATCAATGTGTTAAGGACAAAACTCGCCATTGTCTAGTAGGTTATGAGTTGGCTTATTAGATGTGAGACCGTATTTCAAACCCCAGGTCAGACATCTCCAACACAACGAAATATGAAAAAACCAAAAAATATTTTTATGACGGTTTCCTATCAGCAGATTTCTGGCAAAAACTCTGAGAGTAAAATAAAATTGCCATGAAAAGTTTCTCAAAAATCTGTCATTTGGAATCGACTTTAATCCGTAGATCCAGCCACTCATATATAAAATTAATGCACACAACATATTTGGTGTGATAAGCTAGGTTGTAATCCTGACTGAAAGATCGTAATGGCCAATTAAGTAAAGTAAGTAGGATATATTGTTAAATAAATGGTTTCTAATGGTATCTTAATTTAATGCTCTCATTTACGAGGTTATGTACGGAAATATATTGGAAGATCTTTAAAACCACGTCAAAGCTGATTAATGTTACTTACAACAAGGCAAGTCATAGTAGACTTTCAATAAAAACCATAACAAATCACCAACCAACCAACCAAATGTCATGATAACAGAATATAAAAATCCTAATAAACCTAGCTGGACTCAAGCTTCTTTTAAGGATAAACTCGGTGCTCAATCATATTCTTGTATCATTACTCATAATAACAAAGAAATAAAGCGACGTTCGGTTCAAATTAGAAATGAAAATATCAAAATAAGATCTTGAAATTGGAAGAAACGTTCAAGAGGAAATAAATCATTGAAAGTACAGATGAGCCTCCGAAAGAAAATTTGTTATAAAAATTAAACAAATAAAACTAATAAAAATAAAAATTTACTTCCTTAATGAAATTAAACAAAGAAAATTTAAAATTACAAACCTTATACCTTTCTGATAAATATATTGTGATAATTAATAATCGAAGTGTAAGTGAATTATCATACACGTATTTAATTATTATTTTAGGAGACGACATTGAGTATTACGTATTGTTACGAAATAGAAAAATCATAGATACTGTCTTTACATGTTTAATAAAGAGTAAAAAAAAATGTACCACAACAAACCACCAGCATAAGAAAATGGTAAAAAATAAAACAAAATACAACTACAAGAATGACTGTAACAAAACACACAAACAACAATAATGAAACAACGATGTTTAATTAGTTCCGAGAGGGTAGAAAAACATTCATCAGACTGCTTACGTTGATATATTCAAAAGGCAAGTTAGTCAGTTCTTGTGTGAAGACCACTGGTGCGTGTGAAAAAAGCAATCGTAGTTTGATGATCTCCCGTTACAAAGGTCTACCCAGAACAATTGTCTAGTAAACTTGTTATTTGTTTATCGCTAAGGTCAATAAACCAGAGGATAACAAATATAGCAAGTTGTAACAGTGGCATCACAAAAGTCTGTGTGAATAAAGGATTTAATTAAAATTAAACTCAAATTTATTTTTATTTTTTATTTTGCAATCTACGAACTCATATTTCAAATGCTTTTAAAAGGTAAAACGTATCAACTCGAAGAGTTTACATTGTTCAGATATCGAGAAGTGCGAAACCACTAACATTCGCTGTCAAGAACCTTCATAAAGACTGTTTATGTTACTATATAAAGGCAAGGCAAAGCAAGACAAAGGGTCAAGTAAAAGTCTGTCAGTCTTTGTGCCAGACGCTGTCGTTTAAGAGCGCAATCGTGTTTTGAAGATCTCTGTCACAAGATATATATTGAACATTGTGTAATAATTGTTATGTTTATTGAAAAAGGTATAAACAGAGGAATGAATCAATACAAATGCAATCTGTTGTTGTTGGAATAAATTTGTGATACATCTCACACAAAATTGTGCGACAATAAGAAACTTCTTTTATTTCATTTGCCCAATCTGGGAAGCTCATAATTTAAACGTTTTTTAAAAAGGCAAAAACGTAATTAACAAATACTATTATGGAAATGGTACATATTGGTAACACTTTACCAAGAAATAAACTCATGATATAATCCTTTAAAAGTATAATTTATATTCAACTGTAAATTTAGATTTCATTGTAGAAATAAGGGAATACAGAATACTATGTAACCAAATATATGTGGTTACTGTCTTTTATCGAACCCTTGGAGTTTGGGTTTTTGTTGTTATTCCTATATTTTTTGGTTGAACCCTAACCGGAGTTTTTCTGCACCTCACAAAATTCAAAACTTAGGGCTCTGCTACTGGGTCGTATTTTTTCAGTTATTTTCGAAAGAAATACTGATTGAAGAGGTCAACTAACTATTTAACCCTTTTTATCCTATTGCGCCTAAGCTTTAGTTTTGTAAAACCGTTGGAATTGGTAAATGTTCGACCATTGCGAGGATCTTGACCATTCAATCTGAAATCCTTTTTTTTC
>QOCX01005288.1:0-13076 GCA_005959815.1 Sarcophaga bullata | reverse complement strand
TGACATCGTTCACCATTTTAGAGGCTTGTCAGAACAATAGTGATACCGAGCAGCATCCTAAAGGCTTGTCAAGGCAATAGGAACACCCTATAAAATTTGAGAGAAGTACAACACATCGTATGGTCGTAGTATGAAAGCAACTTTCACAATAAAACGTCCTGCTATCTTATCAAGGGACCGCCGATATTTTGAACAATTTTAGATGGGGTTTGTAGCCTTTATGACGAATAATAACAGCTTTACCTTCAGAAAAATCGTTAACTTCCCTCCCTCACTCAAGCAGGCAAAAGTTACAACAAAATGTATCACCATCTGATTAAGAACGGTCCAGCATTTTTACGTAAATCGTCCTTAGCTTCTCACTCGACCCATGTTGTATGTCCGCATATACGGTTTCCAAACTAGAGATTGAAACAAATTTCGTTTTATCTAGACGACTGCGGAAAGAGGAATTCGCCAAAGAAATATTTTTTTCTTTAAATTTCCTTCTGTTCACGGTGTCTACAGACTACGTACTAGACTGCAGCATCCATTTATTTATTGCCCCCAAGTAAGCTACAATATTTCCTTCCTTCTTAAGATTCTCTAGGTTTTTTATTTTAAATTTTTAAAACACAAAAGATTACAAGAAAGGCATTTGTTGCAGGAATTGAAATCAAAACACAGAATAGTTTTCTCTCAAGTGTTGCTATATTTATAAGCCACACTGTATATTAAAATCTAATCACACACGCATATGCTATCATTCCATATAAGTGCGCGCACACACGCACACACCCACTGTCCATAAACATACAAAGTTGAAGCATTTTCTTATTACCTTTTTAAATACACAGGAAAGGAAGTCTGTATTAAATACACTGCCCGCTCCCAACAACACACTTACTCTTGCACTAATACACATTCACACATTCACATGTCATTAGTTTATTTACTTGTTCCTGCCAGTGAGAGTGTTTATATCTATGTGTGTGCGTGTATGTGTGTGTATTTTGTTATTATCGTGTTTTATTATCACAATTTTTTGTTCTTATTTTTGTGAATCTTTTTGTTTCTTTCCAATTCTCTGCTCTTCATCTTAATGTCAAGTGTTTTGTTTTGTACACAAGCACACTAACACACTCATTAGGTTTTCACTTATAAACAAACACGGTAGTAATAGTAGTAGTAGTAGAGAGAGAGTAAGAGAGAGAGAGTGCAAGCAAAGTGACAAGTAGTGGGCATGGTTGGCTGTAAGTTGATAGCAGTAAAGTAAACGTGCATGTGTGTAAGCGTGTAAGTGTACTTGTACAGAAGTAAGTATTTTTGTTGTTGCTTATTTTATTAACGTACGTTACAAAATGTATACGTTATGGTACGTTATGGTACTGTAGTATGTGTGTGCTTATGTGGTGTGCATATGACCACTTGAAAAGATTTTCTTGTACGTTCTTTAGTGTGTTGTTGTTATTGTTGTTGTACGCGATGAATGTGTGTGTGTGTGTGTTTATATTATATTTGGCTTATAAGTGACACAGAAATCACAAACATAATTACCAGCCTTCGCATCACTGTCTCGTAGCGTCTTCTTTCCTTCTTTAATTGTGTTATTCTCTCACAGAGTGACAGTGGCTTTAATAAATATAATGAGGGCTAGGGGGAAGAATTTATAAGTTTATTTAAAAGAAATTTAAATAATAAAACGTTAAATTATTCAAATATTGTTTAAAAATATTACCAAAGGGCCTGCGCTTCATATTCTAACCTCTTTAACGTCATACACTCCAGAGTCCGTAGAGCAATCACTCCCTTGTATGCTTTAAAGTAAGCAGGACAAAGACCTTTTAAAGTAACAAAATTTGTTCAACAAAAACTGCCATTTGCAAAATGTCCTTATAATCTCTACAATTTTGCCCCCCCCCCCTAAAAGGACATCTACTTTGACGTTAAACAATTACTTGACAAAGGTTTACGCAGCTAACATTGGTTAACAAAGAAATGTCCGTGTGTACACTGTTTTTTCCCCCCCTTGTGTTTACAATTACAAAAGCTACCGAACTTTAGAACTTTAAAGAACAACAACAAAAACAAGAACAACAAAAAACATTAAATAAACAAGAGGGTGCTAGTGCACCACAGGGACATTTAATGTGATTAATAAAGAAGAACAAATAGAAGGCGATCAGGGCAGCCTCTAGCATAACCTGTAATTCAAGAGAATATAAATTAAGGAGACAAAAGGGGAAGACTGGCCCCCTGAATACACGTTGCGAGAGACTGGGGAATTACCTTTAAACGACATCTGCAAAAGCTATAGTCTAGTAAGTCAGTATGTTGGGTTATTAGACAAGAGCTCAGGGTTCAATTCTCAGCTCAGGCATCTCAAACAAAAATTAAATTTGTTTCGACAACTTTCTTCAGCAGTCTTCTGGCAAAACTGTCAAAGTGAAATGAAATCGAGAGGACATTAAACTTAAGTGCCACCATTCGTGGCAATGGTGTAAGGGACTGGGTTTTAAAGCAGACTTAAGGGTTATAATAGCCTATTAAATAAGTAAGTAAGTACAAGGCAGCTGTCAAATGAATTGCACGAGGCATAGAGGAGGCATGGCGAATACAATCTTTTGTCCCAATAGCCTTAAACAACACTCTTCATACAGTAGTCATTACTCTCATGTGTCACTAGCTGATGAAATGGACTATGTTAGCCATAAGGTTTGTGGCTTATTTGAATACACGTGTGGCTTACGAAAACTCCACAAGAAAATGGCCACAATCTTGGGGGCCAGTTGACTTCACTTCTAAGTAAGGCGACCATATTCTCGTGAAGCATATCCAATGTCCTATGAACTGTGTGGTTTGTGGCTAATTTGTATAACCCACCGACTTACGAAAACCCTACACGAAAGAGGCCAACACGATCAAGTAGCATAATCCCAGTGGCCAGTTCATACCACTTCCACCTAAGATAACCATGCCCTCAAATCGCTCGTGCAGAATATTCAATCTAGCATGAGCTGTGCGGTCACCCTATTAAAATTACATTTCGTGGTGCTGAGGTCCTTCAATTCAGGCGAAAAGAAGTTGGTAATCAGAGACCGAGAGTGATGGCGTGGCCAATGTCGTTCTCAAAGAAATATGAACTGATGACGCTGCCAACCCAAAATCGCACAGCCAAACAGAGACTTTTTAAAATACCTGTTACGCGTCAAATGTATCATGTGGTTTGATGCACAATTTTGTTCGTTTAGGAACTGATTCCTCCAGAAATGGGCCTCATCACAGAAAAATGCTTTCAATTAAAGCTAAAGGCGCTTGCCAGCTGCTCTAGAGTCCATTCAGCGAACACACATGGTTGTGCATGGAGAGCCATAGTGATTTGGCAAAATAGATTGTTTAAACGACAGCTAATATGGCAGATGTAGCTTCAACAAAATGGCCGTTAGCAACTGTCAAATTTCGAGAAGTCTCCACAGAAAATGGAATAAAAAATTGCCTTGAATTTCCATGTGACTACGCCCCTGAAGAGTCTTTTTATACCAAGAATACATAAATAACGGTTATATCTTCCACTTAATAGCTAGGCAGAGATTATCCATAGTTTTTGTTATTCCAACTACGCCTCTGATGACCTGCTCTTTAGCAAAATAATGGTGCTTCTATTTCGACAGTGCGCTTTAACAAGTCAATGTAAGGCAACGTAGGGGGTATAAAAGTGAAAAATATCTTGAACAGGAGCAGGTCAAATCTATTTGGTTAGAGGCTAAAGACCTCATTGTTTGCAAAACTAAATTATTATTGTTGTTGTTGTTGTTGCTGTTGTTGCTGCTACTGATGTTTATCCAATGAATGCAGTTTTATTTGCTCATTTTTCTCTGTCAGTGTTTTTTTTCACAGTTTTTTTGAATCAAAGTTTACTTAAAGTAAAGTAAAGCAAAGAAGAAATGAAAGAAAATGAGAAACAAAATCAGTTCATTTACGTGGGACAGACAGAGTTTATTGGCCTTTTTTTGCATGGCAAGTTGTACCAGCAGTGTGTAGTTTTATTCACTTTTTTTTCCAATTTTCTTCGTTTTTCTTTCATTTTTTTTCTTTTGCTGATTAAAGTTGGTTAAACTTTACATGTGGTGTGAATAAATTTTTAAAAAATTGTGTTTTTCAATAAATTTCTTAAAATTATTTAAATTGCATTTGATTTAATTAAACATTGAATATTAAAGTATAGAGATGATGAGATCTGCATTGAAGGAAACACTTCCATATATGATTCCTTCCAATACTAGGAAGAAGATTTATTGATTTCTAGATTGTAAGACAATTTTCTTGACATTTCGTTGTGATCAGTGCAACAACGAACACTCGTGTAAGGTTCCATCGTTCAATTCATCGGAGAACTCCATTGAGAGTCTTCAAACTTAGAATTCAGAAAGAAAACTTTGATACAGGCGAGATAGGTCATCAAATATCGGCATGTATAGATGACCAATGCACAGAAAGTCTGGTCAAGCTTTGAAGGAAAATTCTACAATAACTACGTAGTCATTTCTGGACCTTGCCTTCTAGATACTTATGCAAGATGCATTGATCTTGACAAGGATTTCTACTGGACTTGCAGAGACAATGAATTCTACCGAGCTTGTAGAGGCAATGAAGAGGACATTTCATGCCTGGCTTTTTGTCTAATGAAAATGAAGCAACTGGACCTCTATTATGCAGATGACGCCACTCATCTGGCTATAATGAACATTGAAAGACTACATAGCTTCACAAAGAAGTTCCGGATAGATTCGAACATAAAAAGATGCATAGCGAATGTAATCTTTAGTTACATTAGCCATAAGCAACACTCTTCGTACAGCACTCATTATTTTCATTTATAAGTTTGAACAGAACTCGATCCATGATTGATAACATGGATTACATTGACCATTAGGAACGCTGTGGTTTGTGGCTTAATCGCATATAGCTGTGTCTTCTAAAAATCCCGCAATCAAGTAACACAATCTCGATGGTTAGTTCATATTACATCCACGTAAGATAAGCATGTCCTCTTGTCGAATATCCAATGTAGCATTAGCTATAGGCCACCGAAAACCGCCATGTTAAAATTCGCTCAATTCAGGCGAAAAGAAAATCAAGGGTAAATCAAAAACTGTATTATCACAGTAAGCAAACACGTTACCTAAGTGAGTCTGCACTCTCCTGGGTTGAGTTTAATACAAGCAAGGAGTTTAGAATCTCCTGCTTGCCTTGCTGAATTAATCTGCTCTTGAAGCTTCTAGAGCTCGTCCTTCTTAAGCTCGTCCTTTTTTTAAATCTCAATCAAACAAAATGTGTGCGGGACATTATCATAAAATTTTTTATTCGTTCAAAAGACCTATTGATGTCATGCATGTGTAATAACATGTAACATGTTCAAATAACATCCCTAACATCGCTTCTCAGGATCGATCGTTCAATTTTCTATGACTCTGTCGCATAAATCAGGCTGAGTTTGACCGATGGCAAAGATTATATAGACTTTCAAAGGCTGCTGCTATTTGTGGCTTCTTTCCATACACTTGCAACTCAAAAAAATCCCACACAAAAAGTCCAGTGGAGTCGAATCTCGCAATGTTGGTAACCGTTGTGAGATCAGCCATGAGCTGTGTGATACTTAGCGCTGGCCTGTTAAAACCACATGTACTTGGTATCCAGATTAGCCAATACAAGTCAAAAAAAGAAAAGGAATGAGGAAAGGAAAGTCAAAAAAAGAAAAGAAAGGAATGGCCAATGTCGTTCTTAAAGAAATATGGAGAGATGATACTGTCAGTCTAGAAATCCACAGTAAACGCACAGTTGAACACTTTTGAATCTCCTGTGACTTGATATCGTCCTAAGTCCCATCACTCATGGATAAAATAGAGCATAGATCATGAGTGTTGTGAACAGTTACGTTTTAATTTTGATTATTGCATTGATTTCTGGTTGTTAATGACAAAGGCAGTGTGTAGTATTTGACTGTCACTGTAATTAATTCACTTTCAGTTCCTTCCTTATCCCTTCTGACGATTTTCCATTTCCAAATTCCTCCACTATAATGGTTACAATATCTTGTAAATTCCTTTTTTTTTGTATTTCTCTTTATCGTGTTTCTATTTGCTTTTTCACTGTTTTCATTATTTGTTTTTGCTTTTACTGTACTCCACGCAATTTTTTCAGTTTCTCCTTTTGCGCTCATACTTCAAAACGTCTGCTTTTGAACGATTTTCGATCTTTTTGAACTAGGTATTGAAGCTATTGACATCTTTTATTTTGTGTTTCTTGTAATTTTCGTTTTCCTTTTCCTTTTACTACTTTGTTTTCTAGTGTGTTTTCTTAAGACTTCTTTGGAATTTTTTTTTCTTTTTGTTTTTTTTTTTCGTTTATTTTGTGGGCGCAACCTTTAGCTTCTCTTTTTTTTCCATAGATAAACGTCGTTATGGTTTATTTTTGTAAAAGTTTTTCGATTTCGTATTTGTATTCTATTTGTATGGCTTTTGTTATTTGTTTTGTTTTTGTTTTGTTTCATTTTCGTATATTTTCCTTTGTTGTTCTATTTCTTCTGTATTTGATTTTATCTTCTCTTATCCATGAATTCCTTATTTTTTTTTTTCTTTCCTTATTACCTCGCCTTGTTCTACCTACAACAGCAACTCACTCACTTCTTTCTTTCTTTATTATTTATCTGCAGTGTTTCCGTTTTCTTTTTTCTTTTTTTTAATCTTAAAATTTATGGTTGTTTTGTGTTTAGAACACTAACACCAACGCACATCAACAACAGTTTATAAATAACCTTTTAGATGAAGAAGAAGAAGAAGAAGAGAAGTTTTTGGTTTTTTTTGTTGTTGTTGTTTTTTATCTGTGAATGAATGAATGAATTTTCTCTATAAGAAATACAAAAAAAAAAAAAAAAACAACAACTAGCGTAGGTGGGTGTGTATTTCTATGTGGTGTAAGAGAACAAAGTATGTATGTATGTGTGTAAGAATTTTATGTTGTTTAAATGAGTAAAACTCGTACTCGTACAATAGACGTCATTCATAAGGAGGAGATTTATTTTCCTTTTTGTAACAGAAACTTGAGAGATTTTTCTCTCCTTGTTTTATTCAATACTTTATTTTCTCTATATTTGTCTACACACAGGACTCTCTTCTATTTATTTTTATACACTATAAGGTTGTTGTTGTTGTTTTTTCTTTTTAAACGTTTTCAAATAATAAAAATATTTAGAAGACAAGGAAAAGTTGAGTGAAAATTTTTTTAAAGTGTCTCCATAAATTGCTTACTTTACTCTCTCTCTCTCTCTCTCTCACACACACACTCTCTTACAAGAAATCCAAAGAAATCCTTTATATTTTCTTATGTCTTTAGAGAATTTCTTAATTGTTCTTGCTTAATAGATGGTGGTCACACACGCACACACGGTGTTATATTTGATTAAGCCTCTAAGCAAATAAATGTTGTGTGATAGGAAATCGATAATCAAACTCTATTGAATCCAAAAAGGACACATAGTACTCAGGTATAAGCCGGTGTCTGGAACTCTATTTTAAAAATGTTGGACAGTATACAGTAAAAGGCAAACAAGCTCTTTATTGCCAGACTGGTATTTAATTCTTTAAACTCTGGTTACCCAACAATACCGGTGGGTTTTTGAAGATGATTTTCAAGGTAACAAAGCTAAAGCAATTGCAAAGGAATAGTACAACAGAAAATTCCAATGAATCCACAATCTATAAGAAAAGAGAGCAACTCAGTCTTTTTCTTTTTATTCTTC
Source organism: Sarcophaga bullata (assembly GCA_005959815.1). Classification (NCBI taxonomy): domain Eukaryota; kingdom Metazoa; phylum Arthropoda; class Insecta; order Diptera; family Sarcophagidae; genus Sarcophaga; species Sarcophaga bullata. Next base: position 5,299 of record QOCX01005288.1, on the reverse strand, counting down.
CCATAATGTACCCTCTTTCCTACTTTTTCTTCTCTTTCGCTATATTCCCTGTTCATCTTCCCCCTTTAGGACGTTGTGCAATGGATTAACTGGACTTCAGGGTACTCTACTGTACTTGTATGATTTACGGCTATGATTTAGCAAGTACATATCCTCTAACCTAACCTATCGTAATGCACCTTCTTCTGCCTGTCCAAGTTCAGACTATAGCGGAACAAACCATAATCTGAACAGGAAAAAAACCACAAATAATCTCTAATCCTCTTTAAGGATAATTACAATTACAAGCCTCTCTAACAGAACATTCGGTGTCAGCTTTAAACAGTATAATTCTGGCAATCATGGATAAAATTAACATACACATCATGGCTGGTGGCCATAATATTGATTAAAGACTTGTAGAGTCCTCTATAAAGTCCTCTAGTCCTTTATTAAGTCTTCTAATCCTCTAACAGGACATTCGATGGCAGCCTTAAATAGTATAATCCTGGCAATCATGGATAAAATTAATATACACAAAATGGGTGGTGGCCATAATATTGACTAAAGGCTTGTAGAGTACTCTGTTAAGTCCTGTAATCCTCTATTAAGTCATCTAGTCCTCCATTAAGGCAGTCCTGTTGAATAAAATTACGTCAATAGTTTCTTCTTTAACTTTGTTCTTAAACGTTGGCACTTTGCTTTTGTTACTCAAGAAGAGATCATGGAAAGTTCTTTCCATAACTTCATCGAAAGCATATTTCCAAAGTCAAGATTCGTTTGTTGTTTACCGGCCAGCACATTATTTTCCCACCTTGATTACCATTTTCGCATATATCTTCCTTAAATTGTGCATCTTTCACTTTGGATGTAAAATTCCTCAGGATTTCTCTCTTCTTTTCCTTCTGTGAAGCTACAAAGTTTGTTTCCATCTACAGTTATAGTCCTTTATAGGTCCTGCATAGGTCCTCTTGCCTTAAGCATCTTTCCGAATATTGTATTCGAAACTTTCGTTATGCTTCTGCAGGCATAGCCCATGAGAGATTGAAAGAATCATCTATCATACCATCTTGAAAATGGCATCAGCATCTGCATCTCAACAGCTTCACTTTTATGCTTTGCTCGAAGAAGACTAGTGCTCCAAATTAATTGCCTTCACAATGTTTTCATAGGCGAATGAAACTCACATTTTTTGCCTCTTCAGGAGGCATTTAAGCATAACTGCAGCAATTGTGATTATACAGATTATACAGAAGTCCTTTATCGTTATGATCATGTCCTTTATTGTTTGTGACCAATATCAGACACAAAAGGACTAACTACAGCTAGTTTCCTCTATCAAGACTTCAAAATCAAAATTATCCTTTCAATCTGCTCACACTCCTTTCTTTCATTAATATAAGCCAGTGAAACCTGATTATTTGGTATTTCTAGAGAACAACAGACACTCTATACTCTACAATTCTCGAGCTTTTAATTTCAATTCAAAAAAAAAAAGAGAAAAAAACCCATAAAAAATCTCTTCCTTTCCTTCCTGTCGCTGAGAGACTAACAAAAGTAAAGTGTTTGTGTTTGTCAAGTTAAAAATATTTGCCATCAATCATTTTCATTTTATACAGCAGCTAAGTTTAACCCTCGTTTCCTAGCACACTTACTGTCTCAACCTCTTACTTTGCTTCTCTTTCTTTTTCTCTGTCTCTCTCATTCTGTTTTCCATTTTCCCATTTCATGTGTATGAGCATGTGTATGTAGTTTTTCTTCTCTCTCTCTCTCTCTCTCTCTCTCTGAAATGTGAAAAATAAAAAACAAAATAGTAACTCAGAGAAAGAGAGAGAGTGAGAGAGAGGCAGAGACACATGTGTGGGTGCTACATACACTCCCATGCTACTACTACACATGCTCGCCCCAAAAACTATGCTACAAAACTGTTACAAAATAAAAAAATAGCAAAAGAGGACATGAGGAGGAAAACATTTTTTCTAGACAAGACAAATGTCAACCGAAAATATGAACACCCCTTAAGGCATGCAATAAAAGACAGCAAAAACACACACACACAGAGATACAAGGCAGGCAGTTAGTTGCTCACGTATACAGTATAGGCCTGCATACGCCATAGTTGACAAAGTGTTNGCATACGCCATAGTTGACAAAGTGTTGGCTGAAATATAGTATGAGAGCTTCTCATCTAGATTTGCTTTAAATATGGATTTCCTTCCCTTCATTTTTTTTTTTTTGGGAACGTTTGCAAATCAAATTTAATATGTCCCACTATTAACACATGTCCGAAATCATTTATAATAAATTATTCGTATGCCAACACTTCGACGCAGATATTTTCGTTTTTCCTTTCCTTTTCTTTTTTTTTTTTTTGTGATTCATTCATGGATAGGAAGAAAAATTACGAAATAAATTTGCATATACAAAGCCCACTCAGCTTATGTACAATAAATATTGAAGGCTGTATGGCGCTCGTAAATCTATTTCTAGTTGGACTTCCTTTTATGAAAGCAGCAGTAGGCTTTCTTATCGTATTATTTTCTTGCTTAGACACGTTTTATTCACTGAAAAGAATTTTTAAAGGAATGCTAATCGATTTCACGTTCATGTTTAAGATAAAAACAGGAATAGGCGATTAAGTTTTATTCCAGACAATTTTAGTTTCGTTTTTGAAATCTTAACAAATATTTTTCAAACGCTGTAGCATTTCAAATATTTGACATATTCCTGTGAAATTTTCAAAATGAACGTAGAAATCTACTGCCATTAGTGTTGTGTAATAATTTTTCAATTCCATAAAAAATTTAAGGACCTCCCCATATATCCTTTTTTTCATAATTGAAAAAATGTATAAACAAAACAGTTTTAATGAAGAATTCATAAATTTAAAGGCTAATTTAAGCTAATTAATCTTAGCTGCCACATTACTTGAGAAGACAGTGGAAAAATGTTAATTTTTCGCAAATTAAAGCTGTGATTCAAAAATAATAGTTGAACTCTGCGTCTGCCATACTTCTGTTTTTATTCCAGTTGCTGTAACCATTGACAAACAATTTTAGTTCCGTTTCGTTTTTGAAATCATAACATACACATATTTCGAATGCCATAGAATTTCAAATATTTGAAATATTCCTATGAAATTTTCAAAAAGAACGTAAGAATCTACGGCCATTAGAGGTGTTTAAAAATTTTTTAATTTCATACCAAATTAAAGGACCTCACCATATATCCTTTTTTTCATAATTGAAGAAATGTATAAAAAAAAGCATTTTTAATGAAGAATTTATAAATTTAAAGTCGAATTTAAAGCTTAACTGCCACCATACTTAAGAAGACAGTGGGAAAATGTTAATTTTTCTCAAATTAAAGCTAAGATTCAAAAATCTTAGTTGAACTCTGCTTCTTCCATACTTACGTTTAATAGTGGTTTATTGAAATTCGTTAGAATTTACAATTTTATTTGCATTTCCTCAATTTTTCTTAACAAACTCCAGCTATTTAAAGATTGAAAAACAATTATTGTGTACTTAAGGATACCACAAGTGTTGTAAAATGTCAAGCACTTTTCAACAACAACAACTAGAACGTGTATCATTATTATGTTTTGTCCACTTTAAGCAGAACAGTAAACAAATAACGGTGAAAATTATAACATTCGACTAAATAGCCAAGCATTTTTTGGCACAATTTTTAATCGTTAAGCTAAGATTGCTGGCAACAACATCAAAACCGATAATAAAAATAAAAGAGAAAAAACAGAAACAACAACAACAACAATACACAATAAAAATCTGTATTTTACATATACATACACACACACATTTACACCATATAAAGGAAAATTCTTTTTCTTTTAATCACATTACCTTACACATCCCCCAAAAGTATGCTTTAAATAATTTTAAACGATTATTCCTTAATTTTTTTTTGTATTTCATTATTAGTGTGCGTGTGTATAAGTGTTTAATTATCATATTATTTTTGTAATATTTAATAAACATTGTAATATCCTTAACAAAAAACAACAACAACAACAACAGCAACATGTACACAAAATAACAGAGTAAGAGAGCAAATGAGAAATTATAAATTAAACATCACTCATACGCACTGAGTACAGTAAACATGGCAAATGCTATGATGACACTTTATTAAAATTGCTCATACGACCCCAGAGAGACTTAAAATAAATATTGTCAGTCGAGTTATACAGGCGGAGTGTGTGTGTGTGTGTGTGTGTGTATGAAAATAAAATAAAAAAATTTTGTAACTGAAACCCAGGCAAACAAAAAGAGAGGAAAAAAGAGAATGATAGAGAGAGAGAGAGAGAGAGAGAAAGAGAGAAAGAGAGAGTGTGTGAGAGAGAGAGATACTGTTTAAATTATTCATTATGTCAAATGGTATTATTTTCAATTAAACATTTCTAAACGGCATTTATTTTCTTTCACTCTTTTTTTTGGGCACATATACACACACACATATATGTGTAGCTACTAATACGTATAAATAAATAAATACAAATACAAATACAAACAACAAATACATTATATTTGTTATTCTATTATTAATTGCTCTTTATGGAAATAAAATGTTTGCTCGTTGCTGTTGTTTTGTTTTAGCCAAGTGTTTTTGGACAACAACGTTTTAATTAAAATAATGAAATTATTTCGTTTAAATAGGATTTTTAGTGTTTAGTTTTTAGTTTTTAATGCGATACTTTTAAATTATTTATGAAATGATCATCAAGTTTGCAAAAAGATTTTCAGATTTTTTTTTTGTTTTTACAACAACGGCTTCCGCTACCAATTTAAAACAATTTACAATTAAATTGGTGGTAATTATGGTCAATGTAATTATAAACAGTTTCCCCACACTATACCCCCTCCCCCAAACAAAAAATAAAAATACTTTATTAGGCCATAACCAGATTATATTTATCTTGGGTAGCGTATTTACAACCAAATGGTTGACAGGAAGTGGGTTACAAACATTAAGGCAATAAATTCAGGCTTATATGGTTGCCAATAGAAGAATAATACAATGGACAGTAAGTACCGTTCAATAAAGACATGGATATTCACGGTAATTACAGCTGAAGGGATTTCAAGTTCTTTAGAATGAAAAACAATACAAATTCCACTCAGCCTACCATGAAAGTCACAACATCTTCTAGGACTTTCTTGCTTACATAACTTAATTGGTCATTTTAAGCCTTTAGTTAGGTTTACAATCCAGTTTCACACACCAACCATGTGCCCACATAACATAATTGGTCATTACAACCCTTTAGTCAAGATTATGACGTAGTTTCTCACATCAC
>QOCX01005286.1:0-13085 GCA_005959815.1 Sarcophaga bullata | reverse complement strand
CCTCTAAGATCTTGGTAAAACGACTGATTAACTTCTTAACGCAATAAAACCACTCCGTCACCATCAGCCTCTTAATAGCACTCATACCACAAAATAGATAACCATCAACTTAAGCTTCGAAATTATAACGTAAGGACAAAAGCCCGAATTCATTCTTCCACGATGATTCTAATTAATTGTTACTTAATTTTTAATTTGAAGCTTTCAATAAATTTAAAACTGCAAAACCAATAAAAATTCTGCGATTTTTAAGCCCTTTTTGCTACTCACTCGCCATATTGCTAAAATAGATCGTCTCCATGTACACATACTCACTTTACATATTATTATATTACATCAAGAGTCAAATAATAAAAATCACTAGAATAGGAATACAGAGCAACGATAATTCAAAGTTACACGGTTACATTGGACGAACCATCCATAGTCAGATGATACGGAATGGATTTGGTTTTAAAAGTTACAAGCTAAACTTCCAAACAAGCATCAAAACAACAAAGCAACTAAAAATACATCATACACTGCACAGGCTGGCGGGTGACTAAAGTAGTAGCAGCAGCAACGCAAATACACAGAAATACACAATTAGGAAGGGTCAATAAACAGTCGTGTCATAACAGGCTTGAGCTCTGGCCCAAGAAATACTCTATTTAAATAAAAAAAAAAACACACTAAAATAAGCATATTCCATTCTGTTAGCGGAAATAAAGGTATAAAAATTAACAACTACGTTATAACAAAAGCAAACTACGAAAACTATACAACTATAGATATAAAAATATTTATCAGAAGACATTTATCAACAGGGCGTTTATATTGAAGTACACAACAAAACTATCGCTATGTGCTTCTTACTTGGAAATGAGCAAAATTTCGCGAAGAGACAACAAACACCTCGCATACTGCCTACCTTCCACTCTCAGACGAACTCGGTAGTAAACTTGTTGCTCGCTACAACCGTGCAACCGCGGCAATCAAACCTCAGACCAAGGAACAGATAACACAGGCTCGCAGCACACCCAGCAGTGCAAACTAACGGAAACCAAATTTTAAGGCATGACAACACCACATAACTCCCTCCACGGACGCAGCCCTCCCTCACCCGATCCATGCCCTCCCCACCCACCACCACGACCAACGGACCACGCCAAGCGTATATAACAATACCAAATCCCACTCTGCTCACTTTTCCTGCCAGCTTTCCGTTTTTCAAGAATTTAAGACAGAAATACGGTCCTTATACAAACAATCTCTTATCTGCTCTTCTCTCATTTAATAAATGCTACCATAAGCATTTAACATTTCAATGTCAGCTCCGTTTCTTTTTATTAATTACTATGATTTGTTCATTCGAATGCTAAACATGCTTGTTAAAAATTGCACTCACCTCGGTAGCTGGCAAAGTTTGTCCTCCATTGTGGGTGTGTATGTTGTTATTCACCAACTTTTAGTTGGTGTACGGAGAACTTTGAGGGAAAGAATCACTTAGCCTTCTCTCGCGAAGAGATCTTGTCTCACCACCCCCCGGTTCCTCTCTCCGTCAGTCACACGCCTGCCCCAGCCGCACTCCACCGTTCGCTCAGACCCGTCACCAAAAAAGACATCAACCACACGACACACCGGGATCCAGTCGCGCTCGTCTCTCTTGGCTCATAAGTAATATACTTTTTCACACTGTTGTCGTATTCTTTTTCAGATTCTCAACACATTTAAGGATTATTTTCTTCTTTGTATAAATTATCTTCTGTGACTGTTTTTTTTTCCTCTCTCTCTTGCTCTTTAAGTTTAGAGATAGAACTCTTTCTTAATTTCTTTAGCTGAATTCCTCACCGATATATTTTCACTGTACCGCGTTGTACTAAAAAGTTCAAAAACAACATTATCTTTGAACTGCTCTCGGTAGAACTGTTACGCAATCTTTTGTAGCCTCGCTTAACGCCCGCAACTCCTGTTAAAATCAAACAACGACCCTTCAACCAGCAACAACAACGTTAAAACACCACCGCACACCTCTCCCACTTCATCATACAGATTCCACCGAAAGCACGCAAGCCTCGGACGGAAACCTCTCACACTCGTACTGCGGGTCTTCGTTCCAGACGAGCTCTGCGCAATCCAACAGGCACGCGCTCCGTATCTCACCTCTCTCGCCCCCTGTTATCTTTTCGCTTCCAGCTTTCTGCTACCTGCACTCTTCCACTCTCGACATCCACACACACCCCGAGTGCACTCGTATGTACACAACCGCTCGCCCCACCCTGACCACATACCGCAAACATATCCTCGCCTCACCACACACTTCCCGCGTGCCACCACAATACACACAATACAAAAAAAAAAATTAAACAAACAATTTTAAATTGAGTTTTTAAATATACATCTATACACACATAAAATAAACATGCAGCACAGTACCAAACAAGAAACACACAAAATAAAAAAAAATATATACAAAATTTTTTACAGTCTTAATATTACTTACCCAAATTTTACATTTTACCAATTTCCCCTGTTGTTAATTGAAATTTATATCGGTATACACTCCCTTTCCGAACAAAGTCTTTCCTTTGAAAAAATAAGTGAAACAAATTGATGTCAAAAATGAATTACAAAGTATTTTAAATTCTATTTCACTCTTTATCACCTTACAAAACATATATTTTTAATTTTTACTTTTTAGACGCCTCAATAAGATGGAATACACTGGCAGCCCTTGTCTTCGCACATCTCAATTTATTGTATCGGTGAAACTTATTGGAACCCCAATGGCTCCACTCGAATGGAGTTGAAATTACTCCTCTTCTGGACAGAACCCGTTAATTCGAACTACTAATACGCTAAAAAGTGTATTTATGTTAATACAGTACCTAGTTTCGAATACGGACTGTTGGTGAATTTCAATTCTTATTCACACCTTCGAATAAATTCACCACACTTTAACTGAACGTTCCACACTACAAACTTCACCATGATGCCGAGAGATATAAATTCACAAACTTTTGGTTCCCAAAAAAAAAGTAAAATTTCGCCACGACACGAGGGGCGGACACCCACACACACAAAAGCAACAACACAGTCCATACACATATATAGTACGGATATTCCATTCAACCCCGCGAACACCCTTCCAATCGAGGAGCGAACAAGAATGATAAACAACAACAACCACACACACCAAACCCAGCAACAGATGACAAGCAACGCACCACCCACCAAGCACAGAGCAGAGAGAGAACGAACGAAACAAGCACCACACACAAGGTAAAAGTCTAACAAGTACTCCAACACCACACGCATTTTCCAGATTAAGTGAGTGGGGCTTAAATCTGTTATTTTCATATAACGTAATCGTTAGCGGACAAACAGAATATGCGAGATTTTTTTATTCGGCAACAACGTTTTCTCTGTTGTTTCTGAACGAACAAAACATGCAGTGTTGCCAACCAATTGGAAAACAAAACAACTACACAAACACACAAAAAAAACCAACCAACGCCAACACACCAAACAAACAAAAAACGTTAAATAAACAAAAAAAGGTTTAATTTTTAGACTTTAAGTTAATTTAAATTACTTTTATTCAATAACTAAAAGGAGAATTTTTTCATAAAAAAAACAATATCTGGAGATGTTTTTTTTCTAAGACATTTTTTTGAAATATTTTTGTTGCTTGACTTAAAAAAATAGTAACAGCACCATCGTACCCATCACACCATAGATAAGAAGGAAGTTTATTTGTTTTCTCCAAGTGTCTACGCAAAAACAATCATACAAATTAATTTATTTATTCGTATTTACTTATTTATTATCTTTTTTATAATTAATTACCTTATATACAAAAACTTCTTATTCTCCTCTCCTTTCTGACTCTCAGCCATGGTACCCGGTTCGCCTCGTCTCCAAATGCGCCGTAAGGCAGCTCGTTTAATAATGTATACTACCGGATCGCCACCCGCCACGTGCCTCGATAAGGGTTCCAGAAACAACAGAAAAGATTTCTAAACATCAGCCCTCCGCAGAGATAATAAGCCCGTGTGCCCACACACATTAACAAGAACAAACAAATGTGACGCTCAGCTAGCACACAGTCAGGATGGCCGAGTGGTCATAACGGCGCTGCGTTCGCCGTCCGCACGCTCACTGACCTCGCTGATCACGGCGAGGGTGTAGAATCCCACCTCGCCAGCCACTACAACTACCGTTACCCCCCTCTTCTCTTCCCCTCTCTTTTACACAAGCGATTATTCAACATCAGCGTTCCTACTAGAAGTCTCTCCTCAATTCCGTTCTCTCTGTGAGTCTACCCGCTGACTTGGTAGCGCGGCACCGCTGTTCGCTCGCATATACAGCACAATCACCACACGGAACTACAATTTTAATATCCAGCTCATCCCTTTGTATTATCAGTCCTCAACCTCATCACACTTCAACTCTTACGTGCCTACGACTAGACCTACTCGCAGTATCCTACCGTTTTGTCGCGTGTGCTATACTCTGTAGAACTCTTCATAATTTATACTCCTCAGCTTCCTCACTTCTCTCTCTCTCATCTTTGCTTCCAGCGCGCATCTCCGATGTTCACCTCGCAGTCCAGCCCCAAACCCTCACTGCCCTATCCCACTCTTCCATACACCACGCCTAACCACATATATAGCTATCCGCGTGATACCCTGGATGTCACCCCCCTCCCCCCTTAACACCCATCCTTCCGTGCGTCCGCTCATGACTGCCCCCCTCGTTCCAGCACACATCCCCTCCCCACCCCCACTCCTCCTATCACGCGGCCTCACGCAACCAAGCCCCACCCACTCTCGGCGCGCGCCTGCTCACACGTCAGCCGCGCGCGCCGCGCAGCGGCCGCGCGCCCCGCCCGCCGTCCACCGGCCGCGCCCGCTCCACAGGCGCGGGCGACAGGCGCCCTCCCTCTCCTAATTTATTTTTCATCATTGTTTTTTTTATAATTTAGAAGAATATAATTCGTAAAAATATTCAATGAAAAAAAATAAATAAAATTAATAAATACTAAATATAATATATAAAGTCTTGAATGTAATAATAGATTTTTTGATTTAATTTGATTGTACATTATGAAAAATTGTACCATATGTGTTTCCATTTTAAATTTAAAGATTTGTTATATTTAGATGTATTTAGGATTTGATGTAGTTTCAATTAGTAAGGAATGACTTTAAATTTAGATTATCATTAAGATATACCAAAGTATAAGATTAAAATTTAAATTTTCAAGTCATGTATTAAACAAAATTTACTTTCTAAACTTTAAAAGGTAATCAATGTCAAAACCGTTTATTCACACCACAACCAACTCACACCAAGAACATTACCCAACAAAAAATATCGATACAATCATTACTCAAAATACACCCGTTGAGGTGTATAATAAGTTCAGTTACCCAGTACTTACACGAAAAGAAAAAAGGATACTCATTTGGCGGACAGACAGGGAAAAATAAATTACCAACTCCTACCAACGGTTGCTGTTCACAGTGGCGTGATAGAGGCAACTTAACAATGAGTGACATATTGTGTGTTTGGCGACAAATTTATCTGCCACTACTTGTCTTCGACTTATCACAGAGGCAAGAAACTTTCTATTTGTGTGGTATTTCAGAAACTGTCGATAACCTCATGCATGAGTGGTCCACGGAGATTTAGATTTATTGCAGTCGTCTCTCATTACTCATGATCTTCTTTTCGAGAGGCTGTTGCTGGGAACTCGGTTTCGGCCCGCTATCGCATTCGTCGACGAATATGTACTCTCGCTTTTCTTCGTCGACTCCTCACATTGATGCGCAACATCACCAACGCACGCTGCCTACTCATTCAGAAGCCTGCAAGCAGCCGCATTCCACACCAGGATTGGAATACCTTCTTAGGTGTGCCGCACCTTGTCTTGAACAGCACTCAGTACCACCATTCTGATTTGGCTGGCCTGGGAGACTCGTGCAAACCCTGTAGCGCCTCGGGAATCCAATGAGCAATTTATTGATGTTGCAGCCTGCACAAGCTTCAACTTCTCATCCAAAACGGCGTTTGTCATATCAAAATCTGTACCAATCTCCCAAGTTGAACTTACCTCAAGCTTCCACCAACACTAAGCCACCAGCATCAACGATAATAAATACCAAAATTAAGGAAGACGTTCGTCACAATTTATAATATACAGGAATAAGATATATATGAAGGATAGATATATATATATATTTAAAAGAAACTTAAGCATATTATACGAGCAAAGTTGAATCAAAATCACCACATTCCCTCACCAATTCTAAGAACATATATAGAGAGAGAGATCTCAATACCTAATACTCCACCAACTATTAATTGGAAAGACAAATACATATATAAATAGAAATAGATAGGGAAAGATGAATAAAGTATAGAGAGAGAAAAATAGAAAAATGCGCTCAGAATAAAGCGGATAAAACACAATGAACTCACAAGTAAAGATGAGATTCTTCAATGATTGCAGTAAGATACAAGAGAGATCGATATACAAAGATTATAAATAAGATAGAATATAAACATATAATGGAAAGGCATTTACATACTTTATAATATAATATAGAATATATCTGAAATAAAATAAAATATCATAACTAAAAGAGACGACAGGTCGAATTATTATATAGGAGCAACAGTTATATCATTTGCACGAAATCATTCCACACTGTCTTCACTGCAGAACCACTAGGCAGCAGCATTTTACGTAAGTCAACTGTTTGGTGTTCGACGAACGAAGCGCCTGCAAACCAGACCAACTGCAGACTTTCGAATTTTCCTACGCACCGTATGACCAAAGTGATGTGTCTTAGCAGCCGATTCCATAATTTACAAACAGCGCAGCACAAGAAGGCAGTTCTTTTTATCATAAACACAAACAAATGAAATTCACACCGTATATTAAATACTACTTTTCACTATGACATTATTTGGATACCTCATAAATGAATTTTTAAATACTTTCAAAATACACACACCCACCGCACTCCATAGGCATCATGAACACAATAAGCCAAAGAATTTGTGCAAATAACTCTCATTGCGATGTTCCACCGCTTGGGAATTCGTTTGAATTGTGTGCCCCCGGATTAGCCATCCAAAAACGAAAAAAATAATATAATTATGAATGTTTCCGATTTTGCGTATTACTCTCGAAATAAATAACATGTAATATCAATAGAATATCAATAATCATTGAAGAATGTCATAAGAAAAAATACGATAAAATTCAAATTAGAACAGGACGATGGAAATACGTATCCGGGAATTACTACTTGATAACACGCAAATAACGTTAAAGATCGCCTCCTCTTAAAAAATGAATTTGGTGGCTGTAGGCATTGCATTTTTGCTCAATATATATAACAAAACTCACTCGATTGGGCAGAATGATAGAGGTATAGACACCATGTACGAATACTTATTCCATTTCCTTTCACCAACCGCAACCTGGTTTGAGCGGAATTCTAATTTTCTTGCTGGCAATCCTGCTATGTCCGCTACATTATATCGTGACATTTGTTAACGATAGATATGATGTGTGATGACTGATTCGAAACTGACTGCAGACTTTTTGTAGCGATTTTTGGTACACAAGGCTTAAAATTAAATTAAAAACGAGAAATAGTCTTCCCTTAATTTAAAATTGTCATTCTTTTCGAATTTTTCCTTCTAACACCTCGCATATCATCACCTGCTTCCCTCGACATTGCTACTGTGCGGCGATATGTCATGAGCTGTACTGATTGAGTCCAACACATTCATGGTGGTGAGGCTAAACATTTGGGTCACTGTTAACTGAGGTATTTGGCCTGACTTTAAACAGGTTATAGTGCAAGCCGATCCCTTTTATATCATGATTCACTCCGGAAATTTCTTTGAAAGCTGCAGACAATCAGTTTAGAGAAGATCTACGAACGAAAAAATAATATGTGGCAAACAAAAATGACAACAATTTGTGTTGGACAAACAAATTTAATGAGAGCGAGCTACGATTTTAAAACTTAAAAATCTAACTGGACTACTACTAATTAGCCTAGATTTTAATACAACCAAAGAATGATATAAGTAATTACAATGTTTTAAACTTACTTTTTCATTTTCGAATTCTTGGCGGAATGAGTAGTGTTGGCATGGAGATTATCGTGCTTGCGACCACTTGGAGGTGTACTAGGCATCTGATGGTGATGACCGCTGCCAATTCTACCAGCTGCACCCGTACTGCTAAGTAAAGCGGCATTATTGACTTTTAAAGCCTTGCTTGGTGTCCACCCTTGAGGCGGAGGACTAGCACCTTTAGGCCCTTTGGGTTTTGACACACGTTTGCCAATATTGGGAGGATTTGGTGCGGCAGCTAAAGTCGCAGCTGTAACCGAAGCTCTCGACGAAGGCTTTGCACTTCTCACTGTCTCTAGCTCCGGACCCACTCCCAACGGCTCACGAGTAAAACAAAAATGCTCAATGGTCAAATCACCCTCCAGCAAGGGTATGATTTCATTCCGCGCTCTTAACTTTTTTCCGGCCGGCGATATAAAATAGACATCAGCCTTGTCTTTACTCTGTTCCAAATTAGCGCGCCATACCAGTTCGCGCCTCCAACCATATTCAAAGGGTTTCTTGTAAAAGTCATCTTTTGGAGATATAGGTTTTTTAGCTGGTGCTTGTAAAGGTTGAACGATTGACTTTACTGAAGACACTGCCACGCCATTTGTGTCCTCACCATCTGCCACTATATGTGGTTTAGGGGGGGACTTCAAAGTAGATTTTGAGAGCGAATTACTTTCCAAAGGAGGCGTCCTAGGTTTAAAGGCTTTCGGTGATTTTGAAGCGGATCTTGCGGCTTGTAAAGCAGGTGATGTAATTTTTGTTGTCAGAGAAGACTAAAATAAGTGAGAATTTTTGGAAAAATTAGTTCAAACAAATATTTGTTTTTGAAATACTACCTTTTTAGATATTTTAGGAGAACTAAGAGGACTTTCGGAGAACTCCTTAGTCTCTTCAAGACTTTTAGAGAACTCTCCTACATCTTCAATAGCTTCGTCTTCTACAGCCATATGCTGATCTGTAGAATCGTTAGCCACGTCAGCCTTTACCAATTCTGCCTCGCCGCTCAACTCATCAAATCCTAATAAGCACTCTTCAGAACCAACCAGAGCGACGCACCTCATAGCGGTTTCTTTTTATTGCCACCTCCTCAATTTCTCCCAGACCATCTTTTGCAGCTGAATCTTCTTCTAAAGGCGTCGATAACAACTTTCGTCGTATGGCCGCTTTGCTAAAACTATCACCATCACCTTCATCCTCCTCCTCCTTTTCGTCTTCGGAGCCCGACACCTCCAGTTTGAAAGGTGTCGCCGTCAACACCGAATCATTATTCTGCGTATCTGAAACGCCGGGAGGCTCTTCTTTATCAAGTTTAATTTTCGATCGCTTTTGTTTAGCAGACGTAGAGGCACTTGGTGTTGTCTGTTCAACCTCAGTATCTTTTATCTGATTTCTATCGTCTACGCCACGACCAGCAAGTACAGTTTCTTCTTCAGCTGGCTCTGTCATAACTATTGCATCGTCTACTTCCATTCTTATGTGCTGAAAACTTTGTTTTCGTTTGGGCGAAATTTTTGCAAGTTTTCTAAACAAACTGACCAAATCAAAGGGCTCCGCGTCTCCGTCTTTTTACTTTTAATGGATTGACACCTTTTCAACAAAATGTTTTCACTTAAAACAGACTTTTCCTTTTGTAAACACTTGTTAATGATGTCTTTGTGTCACAATACTCTGCATAGACTGCCTAAAGATTTTCTCCCTTTGCTTTTTGTGCGTTCAATACGCGCGTTTTTGACGTTTCCTTTTTTTTTCGGTATACTGTTTGTCAATTTGGCAAAAAGTGAGGTTAGTTTTCTACTACAGTTGTTGTTCTTGTTAGGCCAATTGTTTTTCTTTGCTCGTTTCTATTCTTATTGTTGATTTACGTGCTCCCGACGTCGCTGCTGCCGTTGACAATAACGTTGTTTGTAATTATTGCCTTTTATGTTTTGCTTCAAAGATTTATTATTAGTTTTCCTTCTCGCTTTGATTTTAAACAAAATCAATGTTATTGTTTGTAATATTTTTAGCACAAACTTATTTACCAGATTTATAACGTTTCAGAGATAAATTTTATTAAATAGTTACAAATTTTTTACTTTATCGCACGCAAAGTATGTTAATGAGAAGTATTAAATATTTAATAGCTTTTATTGTAAAATTATTTGCTTTTAAAATTGCAAATACCGAGAATAACGTTGTATATGATGAAAAAATAAAATTGGCGTTCTTTACGTTGTTATTGTTAGTGACTTTAAATTACTAACATACCGAATACTTTCGAGCATGGTTGTATTTTGGAATTATGAAAACGCCGTTAATTTCAGAAATACGAGAAAATTTTATTTCGACAAATTTGGAAAGCTGGCTACATTGGTAACTGGTTAGCTCTGAAGCTGGCTACGTTAGTATAGCTGGATATCTGGATAGCTGGCTAGTATAGATGAATAGCTGGGTAGAGGGCTAGTATAGTGAGGTAGTTTACCTGCATAGCTGGCTTGCTGGATAGTAAAGCTGAAAAGTTAGGAAGCTGGGTAGCTAGAAAGCTGACTAGTATAGCTGGGAAGCTTGTTAATATTGATGGGTAGCTCACTAGCTGGAAAGTTGGCTACAGTTTTAGCTGCCTACCTTCTTAGTTGGGAAGTTTTCCAGCTCGGTATCTGGCTAGTATAGCTGGCTAACTGTGTTAATTTTTCTAATAATATATTTAACTTAAAAATACGATTTTTTCAATTCAAAACCCTATTTAATTTATGACATTATTTATTAACTATAAACAACAACAACTTGTTTACATTTTGCATTAATTTGTCGAAATAAAACTTACTCGTATTTTTTAAATTAACGGCGTTTTCATAATTCCAAAATACAACCATGCTCGAAAGTATTCGGTATGTTAGAAATTTAGTGTCACTAACAATAACAACGTGAAGAACGCCAATTTTATTTTTTATCACACAACGTTATTCTCGGTATTTGCAATTTTACAAGCAAATAATTTTACAATAAGAGCTATTAAATATTTAATACTTCTCATTAATATACTTTGCGTGCGATAAAGTAAAACATTTGTAACTATTTAATAAAATTTATCTCTGAAACGTTATAAATCTGGTAAATAAGTTTGTGCTAAAAATATTGCAAACAATAACATTGATTTTGTTTAAAATCAAAGCGAGAAGGAAAACTAATAATAAATCTTTGAAGCAAAACATAAAAGGCAATAATTACAAACAATGTTATTGTCAACGGCAGTAGTGACGTCGGGAGCACGTAAATCAACAACCATAAAGAGAAACAATTGGCATAATAACAACAACAACAATTGTAAGAGAAACTAACCTCACTTTTGCCAAATTGACAAACAGTATACCGAAAAAGAAACACGTGTATTGATCGCACAAAATGAAAAGGGAAAAAATCTTTAGGCAGTCTATGTAGAGTATTGTGACACAAATATATCATTAACAAGTGCTTACGAAAGGAAAAGACTTTTAAGTGAAAATATTTCTTTGGAAAGATATCAATCCATTAAAAGTAAAAAGCCGGAGACGCGCAGCACTTTGATTTGGTCAGTTTGTTTAGAAAACTTGCAAAAATTTTGCCCAAACGAAAACAATGTTTTCAGCACATAAAAATGGAAGTGGACGATGCAATAGTTATGACAGAGCCAGCTGAAGAAGAAACTGTACTTGCTGGTCGTGGCGTAGACGATAGAAATCAGATAAAAGATACTGAGGTTGAACAGACAACACCAAGTGGCTCTACGTCTGCTAAACAAAAGCGATCGCAGAATAATGATTCGATGTCGATGGCGACACCTTTCAAACTGGAGGTGTTGGGCTCCAAAGACGAAAAGGAGGAGGAGGATGACGGTGATGGTGATGGTTTTAACAAACCGGCCATACGACGAAAGGTGTTCGACGCCTTTAGAAGCAGATTCAGCTGCAAGAGATGGTCTGGGAGAAATTGAGGAGACGGCAATAAAAAGAGAACGCTGAGGTGCGTCGCTCTGGTTCTGAAGAGTGCTTATTAGGATTTGATGAGTTGAGCGGCGAGGCAGAATTGGTAAAGGCTGTCGTGGCTAAGGAGAGTTCTCTAAAAGTCTTTAAGAGAGTATGGAGTTCTCCGAAAGTCCTCTTAGTTCTCCAAAAATATCTAAAAAGGTAGTATTTCAAAAACGAATATTTGTTTGAAATAATTTTTCCTAAAATTCTCACTTATTTTAGTTTTATCCGACAATAGAAATTACATCACCTGCTTTACAAGCCGCAAGATCCGCTTCAAAATGACCGAAAGCCTTTAAACCAGGACGCCTCCTTTGGAAGGTAATCCGCTTTCAAAATCTACTCTGAAGTCCCCTACTAAACCACATATAGTGGCAGTTGGTGGGGCAGTGTTTTCAGTAAAGTCAGGTCAATCTACAAACACTAGCTAAGAAACCTATATCTCCAAAGGATGACTTACAAGAAACCCTTTGAATATGGTTGGAGGCTTGAACTGGTATGGCGCGCTAATTTGGAGCGGAGTAAAGGCAAGGCTGATGACTATTTTATATCGCAGGCCTGAAAAACGTTAAGAGCGCGGAATGAAATCATACCTTTGCCGGAGGTTGAATTGACGATTGAGCACTTTTGTTTTACCTGTGAGCCGTTGGAAGTGAGTCCGGAGCTAGAGGCAGTGAGCAGTGCTAGAGCACTGTGTCGAGAGCTTCGGTTCCAGCTGTGACATTAGCTGCCGCACCAAATCCTCCCAATATTGGCAAACGTGTGTCAAAAACCAAAGGGCCTAAAAGTGCTAGTCCCCCGCCTCGAGTTGGACACCAAGCAAGGCTTTAAAAGTCCATAATGCCGCTTTACTTAGCAGTACGGGTAGAATTGGCAGCGTTCATCACCATCAGATGTCTAGTACACAGCCAAGTAGTTGCACGCACGCCAAGACTACTCATTCCGCCGAGAATTCGAAAAGGAAAAAGT
>QOCX01005285.1:0-13088 GCA_005959815.1 Sarcophaga bullata | reverse complement strand
GAGATTTCATCTCTGGGGAGACATTACACATTCCTGTATTATACATACATATTTGATCATTATCAAACCCTTTAGTCCGGATTACGACTAGTTTCTCCATCATTCCAATACGCAATACCAAAACTCAATACGTTTCACTAAGGAGAAACATCAAAGAAATCTCGGATTGTAACTTCTCTGAAGAAAGAATTGATTAAGTCATCAAAAATCCTTACAAAATACACCCATTACAGCAAGATCAATGAAATTTCCCTTAAAATATGAATCCCCACTCCCTATGGCGGTTATATCTTATGGCAACCCTTTTATTCCAGAAGCATGCGTATTTAAGACCCAGACCTTCTAGTCTTATACCTGCAATGAATCTAAAACAATGGTAAAGAGCAGTAATAGCAAATGAAAGAATTGATGATGGTGATGGTTGGTAGGTAGCTTGTGTGTTCCTTGAGAAAAAATTCATTTGAAAAAAATTCTCTGGATCTTTCACAAACGCACCAAAGAAATATTGCAAATGTTGAAACATATTTTCTTATTCGGTTTGTCCTGAGCAGTGGGTGGAAATAAAAAAGACACCCTACCACGGCTCCACTATCGTTAAGCGCCATTGTATTCGTTTTACATCATATATCGACCATACTATTCCTTAGCAGAAGTCCTCAAGTACTGACTTTGCTGAACATCCCCCAACACCTTTACTCCTTCTCTCCATCATCTGCGGAGATGTAGCACCATTCTTACTTACCTTTCCATACTTAAAATTAGCACTCATCCAAGTCATTTAGTTTAGTACAGAACAAACCTAGCCTTCTCAGTTCAATCATGTTGTCCAAACGACAGATTTGAGTAAGTTTTCGAGACAATTTTACTTACTCAAAAAAATATTGTCAAAACATTGCTGAGAGAAAGTCCCTGAAGATATATTTTCTGCATATTTCGTTTTGCTCGATACGTCTGAGCTCGTGTTTGAACCACAGGCACTTGCCTAATATGCCAACATATAACCTACTAGACTGTGAACACCTCAAGAAACTTTTCGTTGCCAAAAATATCCGTTTATGGTCTGCATTATACATGCTGGTACGGAAAAGTGCTTTCTAATGATGTCACCCATTAAAACGTGGCCTTAACATCTAGAGTAACCACGTTGCACAGTGTTTGTTGGAGACAGCAACCATTCATCTTTTACGCTTCTTCTTCTTTGTTAACGCTATATGGGAACTATATCCTGCAGTAAACCGACAATTCTTGGAACAGATGCGACCATAATATATCTGATCTCATACCCGCAGCTCTGTGTAGACTACTCCTTATCCTGATGCACGTAAGATGCCCGCAGTATGTTTCTCCTTTTTGTAATTTCCTGGGCTTGTGTTAGTTGGCTTCGACTTCATGTTATCTGAGCTTTACTTTTTGGCAACTCAGGATGGCAGTAACGTATACATGTCGTCATACATACATAATGGTCAAGTTACAACCCTCTAGTCCAGTTACACATTTAGCTCTCACAGACTTACGTTTGTGTGTGTCGTAATTTTCATACATGATGTGGCAGGACCTACGCTTAAAGTCGATTATCGGACGACAGATTTTTAAAGATTTTCGTTTTAGACAATTTTATTATTACTCTCGAGAGTTTTTTGCTGTAAAATCTGGCTGAGACAAAGTCGTCAATAAATATTTCCTCATATTTCGTTTTGTTGGGAGATAACTGACCTGGGCGGCCTCCCGTCTAATAAGCCAACACTTCTATGACTAGCTCAGATGCTAATTGCATGACCGTAATGGCTTTCGCCTTGTAACCTTGGGGTTTGTGTCAGTGCTTTCAACTTTCTACCATGTGAGCTTGTCTGGCGTTTAGGGAATTGGTAACGGAAACTTGTCATTATAAGGCGGCCTCACGTCTAATAAGCAACAATTCTATGACTTGCTCAGATGCTTAGTGCATGACCCGTAAATGGTTTCGCCTTATAACCTGGTGGGTTTGTGTGCAATTGGTTCAAATTTCTACATGTGAGCTTGACTTTATAGGAATGGTTGGTAAATTATATTTCCGAGAACAATATTGAGCCCCTGAATTTGTCTTGAACGGCGTGCTCGTCACAAAGTCTTGAAGATGATACGTACGAGAGGACAGATCAGTTGCAGGAACTCTTGGTATTCATCTGGGTTTACGTATTATGGATTTGTTAGAATGGCAGCCTGCCATATATGGGTAGCCAACAGTCGTTTAATGCTCGGTGTTAATAATTTGTTGTTCATTGTTAGCAGGTATGTGAAGCAGAGAACAACCACTGGCCAGTGCTTATTATTTTTTTTTTTCATTAGTGGTCTATATTATAATATGTCGCGTCTTCGTGTTTCTATTAAAAAGCCTTAAAAAGACTATCTCTTTCTACCCTTAACATATAAGGCCTACTAACTTTAAGCCAATTTTTGCATTTTTCAATCCGATTTCCGATTTAATAAGATGATGGCAACAACAACAAGAAGAGAAAAAAACTGTTTATCACCGCCATTGATCGCTTTCAATTAAACGAAAACGTGTTGGATTTGAATATTTCATAAGAAACGGCAACAAAAAATAGAAATTTTAATACCTTTCAGCAAAACCTACATACACACTCATACATACGTACGTACCATATATACGTAGCTAATCTCTTTTTTAAATTGAGTAGCGAAATTCTATAATTCATTAATACTAAAGTGAACATTTTGGCAAAAAACACAACACCATAACAGAACCAACACGTTGCACTGAACTTAGTGATGACAAGGAGGAGAGATGAATTTGGTTTCTGATTATAACCAAACACACACATCCCTTCTCATCTCTCATTCCGTATACACAAAACATCTTAAACTCCTTTTAAACATAAAAAAAATAATTTTTTTTTCTTGTTTTGGTTTTACTTTACCCTTCTCCTCCCCTCAAAGAGCCAAAGAAAAAGGCAACGTGTATAAATTTGAATTAACGTTGCTGGAAAATACGCTGAAACTATGATTTTAAAAATTTTTTGGTTTCTTAAGGGTTTTTGTTTGTTTTTTAAGAACCATTAAAAACCGTGCTGTTTTTCCTATTGGTTTCCTTCCCTCTTCCTTCCATCTTACTCTTGGTAAATGACGACTTCAGCAATAACTGATATGATGATGATGAGATGTTGAACGCGATTAAAAAAACAAGCAAATTCCCTCACTAGCTTAGAAGTAATTTGCGAAAGAATATTAAAAAGATCTAAAAAAAATCTACAGTGTTCAGTAAATACGAAGAATTAAAAAAATAATGTTCACTTTTATCAAATCATAAATACGATAACAAATGCGTTTAAAATATCACTGTATGTGATGACAGCCTCTATCTTATGTCAGCAAGTGGCAGTAAAGCCTTTATCATGCCTTGCTCTAACTATTTCTAACTGCTCTTCTCTACTCTAATTTCCCTTACCCTTTTACTACTGAGACTACTGCCATGTCTTCAACAAAACCTACAATTAGAAACCATCCGATAATATATCACCTAATCAGTAGTATGAACCAAGTTACTGGAGTTCTGGCTCGAATACCCGCTACCTAGGGTTGGTGTCCTTTCAGACAATTGTAGTCGCATAAGCGCGGAACATCGACGAAATATTCCATATAGTAGGGTGTCAGTATTTAAGTCGTGCCTGTACACCTTCAACGATTGTTATCCTCGCTTCCTTTAATTGTGACTAATAAATCCATTACAATAATTTAGTAAGGATTACAACCCTAACCTCTCAACTTCACCTTGTTGCGTATGGAAAATTTTAGCCTTTGAGTGGCAGCGATCTACAGTTTTAACATCAAATACGACACAAGAATTTAGAGAAACCTTTTCATATCGACTTTATTTAACTCTCAGAATTTTCCAAAAGACTGTGAGTCGAGAAGTCTGGCTGGTTTTGACCACAAGCTTTTTCTATCAAAGCCAACACACTAACGACTAAACTACGGCCATTTTCAAACACATTTTCAGTGTCGAAAATAATACTTATCGATGTCATTATGAATGTTGTGTAGCATTTGCCATCTAATGACCACTGTGCTTGTATTCATAAATACATTGCTAGGATTACGATCTAGAATTTGACACCTTTTACGTTGCGTGTGTAATGAGTGGGCATGACCTACAGTTTAAATTCGGATTACGACGATAGATTTGTGAGGAACTTTCACATGGCACTTTTATTTGCACTCAGAGATTTTAGCAGAAAAGGAGTACACCGCAAGAGTATTTTTTTCATATTGCGTTTTATTGAAAAAAGGCCTTAGCTTAGACTTGAACCGCGTGCTTTCGTTTAATTAGGACAACCACACTACAAGGCTACGACAACTAGACACAGGACCATTCGTGTGACTGGAAAAGTTACATTTGATAAGGCAAACATAAAGTAATCCTTGCAGACAGTCGTTGTTGGCCGATAGTGTGTTGACTTACATGGAGTAAAGGGCCCAACCGGTTAAAATCCTTTGGCGACTTCTCCCCCAGATTCTGTGTCAAAAACGTTGAGAGTAAATGAAATGCCATGGGAAAAGTTTCTCAAAAATCTGTCGTTCGGGAGTCGGCTCAAATGTATGTTCCGCACTCATGTATAAAATTGAACGCACACCAACATAAGTGGTGGTAAGAACTAGGTTGTAAACTTGGCTGGTTGTGTTGTAATGTAAAGGAAATCTTTAAAGTAATGAAAGAAGCGAAGACGTTTTTTTGCGATATTTCTTAGATGTTGGAGTAGCTCTGTTTTTTTTTTTCTCTCAAATTCCGAATTGCCACCGTTTTGGTGTACAGTATTGCGTATTGCCCCACAGTGTGTATACCGTTAGCACCCAATTAAATAAAAAAGATGTCTTAAGAATAAACATTTTCATTTAGCATCCTACGCGTAAGCAAGCACCAACACAGCAGTCATTCGTGTAAAAGGTTTACAATTCATCCCATTAAACTTTACACCTGTTTATATGGAATACACACACCGCACCCCCCACCCCCTCCATATGAATACACATATGTAAGTGTAAGTGTGAGTACACGAGTGTTCATTTGTTAAAAAAAAGGGAAAAATGATACATGAAGGAAGACACAGAAACCAATGGAAATATTCATTTAAAATATTGATAAGCGGCGGAAAATTGTGGTGAAAACCACAAAATTGCGTGACAAGAATACAAGGTACGAACCAAAAAAAAATACACTCACACACACACAGGAGACAGAGGAGACGAGAGAGACTCACACTTACGCTAAATTTTTCCAAATAAAAAATGATTTTAACGTATGCAAAGCCTGATAATCATATAGAGGCAGTTGGTGGCAATTAATTAGATTAGGGAAAAAAAATAGAGCTTAAAGAAAAAAAAAAATTTCTTCTACTGTGAACTGTTGAATTTTGAGAAAAACAGTGGAAATAGCAAAGCATTTCAAACATTTCGAAGTATTTCGCTTAATTGGTTATTATGACCCTTTGTACGGACCAAAACTAGCTTCTCACGCCACCCTTGTTAATGTATTAATTTTAGCAGCTTAACGTCGATCCAATAAAATAACATTGGTCATTGCAAAAACAAAGAAAATAAAAAGAATCAACAAAAATTCTTCTTTAAATTTATATCTCTGCATGTATTCAGTTCATCTTAACTGTGTTGCCTGATTGTTGAACTCCCGTTTAGTTATAACCGGTTAAATAATTTACATTATAGATGGATAATCAGTCGTATTTGTGGTGTATATGTATGCTGAGAGTGTTGTATTTAAAGCAAAACCATGCCAATTTTATATTCTTCAACGGCATAAGAGAATATCTTTTTACTTTTGTTTTACTCTACACATACTTACATAACCACAAAATTCCTTAAAATAACAAACACATACACATGCAGTCAGAAAAATACACAGAAGCACCTTGTGTATTCCTTGTATTAAAGCAAACAATATTTTTTAAAAAAAGAATAGATTTAACGCAGCTGAAATGTTCTCATGTATACTCCCCGTAACGCAGAAATATCTCGTTGGAAGGTTATTATCCATACAAGGATCGATGTTGGTAAAAATGATTCCTTCAATCTCTGTCGCGACAGATTTTTTGGAGAAACTTTTTATGATACTTTAATTTACTCTCAGGAGTTTTTGCCAGAAATCTGCCTGAGCGTATTTTCATTTTTCCATTTTTTGATGTCTGACGGGGATTTGAAATCCTGGCCTTCCGTCTAATAAGCCAACACTCTGCCTACTGATCTGCGCGACCTAAATTTCTGTTTCAGTAGAATTTAAATTGAGTAGCAGGCTCAAGTCACCATGCATGCACTTCATTTGAACGATTGCAATACAACGCTTTGGATTCTCCTTAACAATATACTCTCAGAGCCTGGGAAACAAATATAGCACAGCAGAGAGGCAAGGTAGTAATGAAACGCGGACACAGGACAATAAGTAGAGAACAAGTCTGGAACGTTATGTGTTATCTGGAAAAATCCAAATGGATACGCACCACCCTTTGTAATTTGTTTTTGCGAACAAAAATGGCAATGTCAGTGGTACATATACAGCATCCAGGATGTAAGCATCCTGGATACAATAATTCCACTTAGTAACACTGAACACTTAGGGCCAATCTGATTTTTGCTTTCAAAATGTACTGACTATTGCGAATATATTCATCACGCAAACAATTTATTTGTGACAACTTTCTCTACATAAATTGATCCTCCTATCCTGTAGTTTTTCGTTTCTTGATTTAACGTTTTGGGATTTCACCATTAAGAGCATACACAAGATTATTAGAAAAAGTTGAACACCAAATCGATCAACGGAATGCAATTCCATAGAATACTGCTTGTGATTTTCAGTTCTCCTGAAGCTGGAGGCTGCAATCCTCCCCTTCATGAAGACATAGCAACTGGAGCAACTTAATCCCGTCCTCAGTCAAAAATATTCGGCTTTCGTTATTTTTAAAGCTCGTTTCCTCTATTTATCACATCTGCTGCAGGTAAACGGAACGAAACAACTGCCTTATTCTTTTGCCTAGTTACATGCTAATAAAAGGGCTCTTGCCTTCTGTCTATAAGTCTGGCTGCGGATCCAGCCTCCTTTATCAATTTTATGCGAGTCGATGCAGAGGCAACATAGGAATCTGGGGCGAATTAAATTTGCCGTAGGAAAAATGACCAGGCCTGATACAGATATCAGAAAATAGAATATAAGCATTGACTTGAGAATAAGACCAAATAAGATCTCGATCGCCTTTGAATGACCACGCGGGGTTCTGCTTATCCAGATGGCAGAATTTTCACACTGTCCTACCAAGATTTTTTTGCATGTGCTTACTATGTGGGGAATATGTATTGAAAAATAAATTTCTTATTACTTTCAAGTCACATTAAATTCTAAATTTCCAATTTTTTTATAACAAAAATACATTTCCTCGACACTCGTTAAAGCAAATAATTAGCGATGAACCATCTTATCATACAATTTTCCCACTCAACCACCAACAATAACTCTCAGCTTTTCTTTGGTTTCTTCTCTTATGGCAAAAAAATTTCTTTAAAAATGATTTTTTTTTGTTCTTTGTTTTAATTTTAAATTCTTGGTTTTTTTTTTTTGGTTTTTCGCTCCTTATGTTTTCCAGTTTTCGGTTTTTCCTAATTTCAATTATAATGCTGCAGGTTTAACTAACATTTAATCAAAAACTTATTTTTTCTTTTATTTTGTGTTGTTGTTATTGTTGTTGTTGTCATTTCTTTATTAAGGTCTGTAAATGTATTCTGAGCGTTGCTTATTTTCCACTTATAACTGTGGTAGTTTGCGTTTTGATAAACATAAACCATTCCAGCAAAAAGGGACGCAATATTTTGTTGCTTTGATAATGAAAATTGCATTTTTTCATGCACAGTATTCAAAGTTGCGAAGGAGAATTGAAGATAATCAAAAAAAAAAAAAAAAAAAATGAAAAATCCCAGAATAAATTATGAAGTTACTGTTTGTTGAATTTTTCTCTGCAGTGTACGACGGAAGTGAAGGAACATTGCACAAATATGCGAGCAATTAAATGACGTACAGAAGGAAGTTTTTTTTTTTACAACAAATTGGCCGGAAATTTTTCGCCGGATATACAATAATAAACTTTCAGAAATTTATTAAATATCCTGTTCTATTTTTTTTTATTTAGTTACGCCATATTTTTTGCAGTTTATGCTCTGCTACTGTGACGTTAAGAATACAGATGGTAGGAAGTATAAGAGGGCATACGTTGCTTAAGAAGCCCTAAAATCGGTTATCGGCTATGTTGCCCATTGTTCGTCAATGCTGACACGGTTATGCTCACTGGAATATCCCCTACCATGTTTAGTCGCCGAGGATTGGATAAGTAGTAGTATGTTTGGTTTATGTAAACGGTGAAACGTCACTGTTCAAGCCCCAGGTCAGACAAGCTTCGAACAACAATGGTTGTGAACAAGAATACTTTCTTCGGTTCAATTTTGTTTCTTGTTTTCGCTGTGGGACTTAAAATAAATTGCCATGAAAAGTTTTTCGAAAATTGTTGTTCGAAGTCGACTCTTAATCGCAGGTCCGCCAATTATTGAGCTCAAATTTACGCAACACAACAATAAGCCGCTGGGTGGGGAAGATAGGGTTGCTGAGTCACTGGACTAAACAAGTTGTAGATGTTCAATTATGTATGTATGTAGCCCTACTATCGCCCATGTTACGGACTCCCAGGAGTTCTGGTGGGAAATTGGCTATATTAGTTTCGCAAGAGACTACTTTTGATAGAATATTTAAAGCAGCACGTATACCCTGTGAGATTTTCTTCCGAAAGACTTGATTCTTAGAATGGATTTTCATAACCATTGTAGACAGCGGAACTGATCCTGAGTAAGGAATCTCCACAACTAATATTTTCATATTATCTGGCAACGAACTAGCATTCTCTTCTGTTTCCAATCTTAAAGTTTAAACTGATCAACTTGATCATAACTTAGGAATCTGAGGATTCCCTGAGGAATTCCTATGTGACTTACTTCAACTGATTTTGACGCACAATCGTGCAACATGGTTTAATGTAGGTATTCTATGGAAGTGTACATGGAAGTAAGGGAATAAGTATAAACTGGAGCAGAGAGGCTCTAAAAGTTTTCTTCTAAGGTTTTACGTACATGCATAGAAGATACCGTACATCATGTTAATTACAACTCTTTATCAGGACTACATCACTTTCTCTAAACGCTTAGTTATGTGTGTTAATTTATTCACGAGTTTCGGACCTACAACTTAAAAGTTAACCCGAACGATAGATTTTTGAAAAACTATTCATGACAATTATTTTCTTACTCTAGAGATTTTCTCGAATCTGCTGGCAAGGAATGCCTGAAGTTTTTTTCCATTTATATTTCTCGAGTCTCAAAGTTTTCATCTCACGGCCTGGCGCCTAATCCCTAAGTGAAGAAATCTCTAACTTCTGATATTTCCCATTCCCTGGCATTTTGATCTCTTTCCCCTTCCCTACTCCTCTCCTTTTCCTATCCCTCCCTCTATCCATCTTCTTTTTAAGGATACGTCCCTTTAACCTAACTCTAACCTAAGATCTCTTTTATGTTCCAGTTTTGTTGCAACACCCTTAACCCACACTTTGTACAATATTGTGTCTATCAGCTGCTTACCAGCTCCAGGTGATATCCCGTATAATTTTGAAGCCAATTTACTTGTAACGCCAGATGCCTATAACCAAATACAAACAACATGTGGCCACAAATAGGTGTCCTATTACCTCCATTATGCTACTTATATGCAAAGGAATTTATTGATGGTTAGGAGAACCTTGATCGAGAATAAATCATGTTTTTTGCGAGACTCCACACTGACTTGAATCGAGAATGGAAAGCCTATTATTTAATCAGCAACATCTCAGTCAGTTTAGCTGCAAATTTTATTCGCTTACGTGGAAATAATTTTCACTGAGGTTTCCAGTTATCCATTTTATTTGCGACATGAAGTAAAATCATCTCGTTCGGCTCATTATTTCTCAAATGGTATAAGGCGCCTCTTACACAATCAAACTTCGCCTGCAAACACTACCTGATGGCAGCCAACAATATTGACGATCATCCGTATTTGCAAGCTTAATTTATTTGGCAGGATAGTGAAATAGAAAAAACACACTATCTCTCTCCTCTCCCTCTCTATATCGCTCTCTCTCTCTCTCTCTCTCTCTCTCCTCCTTTATTAGGTACCGTCTTCAGTTGAATTTCGATGCTATATTTGGCGCTAACAGAGGAATGTATTAGATATCAGAATCGAACAAAAATTCCTTAATTTTCAGACTAATTTTCAGCTTCTTCTAAAGGATTGATTTCTAAATCAAATCCTTTATCAAATTGTAACCCGATTAATCCGGTCTTCTAAATTTAGTTCTTATGCAACACTTCATGTGGCATCACAACAGGCGGCCATGGTGCTCAAGCAAGCTATGATGAAATAAAGTTGTCACTCCCTACTGCTTATCCCATCCAATACACACTTAATTGGTCATTACAACCATTTAGTCAGGATTACAACCTAGCTTCTCATACTGCCCATGTTGTATGCGTAATTTTATCTATGAGTGTCGGTACCTTACAGTGTAACATCCGACCTACTGATCTGAATTTTATTTACCCTCATAGTTTTGCCAGAAAACTGCTGAGATTAAGTCGGCGAAAGAAATATTTTTTGTTTCGTGTTTCATTTTGTTCGAGTTGTCCTGAGCTAGAGTCTAGGTTCTTGTCTAAAAACACAATACAGTACTTAGTAGACTATGGCGACTTCAAGCCTAAATAATGGAATTTAAAAATGAATTTCCTTTTTGTACCCCCTTATATAAACCCTTTAAAATAATTTTTTTTTTTTTTGCGTTAAGTAAGAAGCCTTTTAAAACTGCTTAAAAGCTGCAACAAATTTGTAAATGTTGGCTTTTTGATAAGGCTATGGTTAGAGTGAAAGAGAGAGAGTGAGAGTGAGAGAGAAGAGAGAGGGTATTTATGGCAGTAATAAATAAAATGCTTTTTTTTTATGGCATTTAACACTTTGGCCTGAAATTAAAATTAGAAACGTTGGAATAAACTCCACACTGTCAGAGTGCTGTTTTAATTTAAATTGTGAACAAAAAAAAACAAAAAAAAAAGAGAGAAGAATTGGGCAGCCCATATAATAGCAAGCGATAATGAAACTAAAAATGAAACGGAAACAAAAACGAAAAGGAGTAAACTAAAAATGAATGGGTAATGTGATTACAATTAAAAAAAAATATTTTATAATTCCTTACAAATTAAAACTTAGATGAAGGCAAAGTGAATGAGCGAAACATTTTGAGAATTAAATTTCAAAATACTTTGAAATTAAAACATTGTGTTGGAAGACGTCGTAGTCCATTAGGTAGTGTGTTGGCTTATTAGACATGAGCCCACGGTTCAAACTCCAGGTCAGACATCTCCAACAAAACGAAATATCACGAAAAAATATTTCTTCGGCAACCTCGTCTCAGCAGACTTCTGAAGAAAACTCCGAGAGTAAACAAAAATCGCCATGAAAGAGTTCCTCAAAAATCTGTCGTTCGTTCGGAGTTGACTTTAAAGTGTAGGTCCTGCCACTATTGTACAAAATTAAAGTAACACACACACAGACGTATTGTGAGAAGCTTTGTCGCAATCCTAGCTGGAGAGGTTGCAACGACTAATTATGTATGTATGTATATGGATATACATATCAGCTGTATAAATAACTGTCTACTCAAAATATTGGGCCATTGCTGGCTACACATTCTTTCCATTTTTCAGACTTCTTGTGGATTAGTCTTTTGAAGTAAAGGAAGTGGGTCCTCAATTTTCGAATCCTTTGTAGGAATCGAAATACCTCTCATACAATGCATGTCCCATGGATAATCACAAACATCAGTTGGAAGAACCCAAGTCTAATGAATACGGCGGGTAAGGCAGAAGCTCCCTGTGTTATGCATTGAATGTATCCTGAGTCGTCTTACTGTGTCATGTTGCAAAATTACCATGTAAATGCCTTTTGGTCTATTCTGATCATTTTTCGATGAATGCCTAGTTTTTAAATTTATCACTTCTTGTCAATAGAGATCTGAATTGAAGGTTTTCACTAGGTTTTAGAAGCTCATGGCACACGACACCCTCTCTGGGCCCTACCAGACACACAGCATTGTCTTCCTGCCTAATCAATTTGACTTTGCAAGCCGAAGTTGTTGGTTGTCTCTGATTAACTGATCATCATGATCACCATATGTCTAGACATGTATTCGATTCAAATCTCCAGTACTTTTCTCCAAATGATATGGCTTGCTGCCATTAAGCGTCACAGCCGGTTAGTTAGTTATGCCAGCCCCTTGCAAGGCATTTTGAAAGTGGAATATATCGGGTGTATAAAGGAAGATATTTTTGGTTAATATCTGATTTTAAAAGCATTTCCGCGAAGTGGTGAAACTTTCAATGAAGAAAGTCATCGATATCATCGATACCTCCGATACCTCTAAGGTAGTAACATCTTACAGAGAAGGCAATACGCGCAGGTTGGGGTCCTCTGAGACCGATTTACATATCATACGATATCGATAAACTTGGGCTGCCTTACTTGATATAGAAGAACCATCATAGCGGATGGAGTCTATAGAACACACTGGTGGACTGTATGTCGAAATTAGGTGATGAAAAGGAAACTGCTCAGGGTGGAGTGTTTTTCCGCTTGGCTAAAGAATCTTTTACGGAAGAAAATGTTTGTAACATTGGAAGAATTTGGTGGCAATATGTAGATGACATAGCTATTACATACCAAACTATGTATGTAAGGTATGTACGTTTTGTTTTCCCAATTCCATCAAAACTCCATTCAATTATCGGATTGATCACTTATGACTCCTTTTGTGGCGATATAAAGACCCAATTGTTTCCATATTTTCTTCTCGAAAAACAGTTTCATGCATTAAAATCCTCCATTATAAATTAGCTTCATCACAAACAATGTTTCATCATCATATTTACGTTTGTTGAGATAATACAAGGATCCACAATCTCCTCTC
>QOCX01005283.1:0-13095 GCA_005959815.1 Sarcophaga bullata | reverse complement strand
TAAAATTCTTTTCAAATATAAATTATTATGGCGAATTCCTTGTTATATTTTAAATTATTTTTCTTTAAAAGCCTTTTAAATTGTCTTGGAAATGTATGATAAATTATAATCAAGTGTTTTAAAATAGTTTCATTAAATAAAATAAAATACATTTATAAACACACTTAAAATATATTAAAAAAAAACGAGGGTAAAGGGGGAGAAGGAGAAGGAAAAAAATTAATTCTACTGTCAACCCATTAAAAGACACTAAATTACAGCAACAACAACATCCATTCATTTAAAAAAAAATAAAAATAAACGCCTATACCGGCTGTCAAGAAAATTATTTTGTTTTGCTTCACATAAATTTTTTGGGGGAATTACTTTGCAAACAACAATGACGGACAGACCGACATACACTTTGTATTTTTTTTATAAATAAATAGATAAAATAAGATTTTCTTTAGAAACAACTATAAATACGAAACAAATTTAAAACAATACTTGAAAGAGCAAAACACAATAATTTTTGAAAAGAAATTGAGAACACAGAAGATATTTCTGCTTGAAAAAGTAATACAGAACTTCATAGATTTGGCAAGTATAATGGACACTAAGAAATGCAATTGAATAAATCAGAAAAAAAGGAAAACGAAACAATTTTAAAAACATAAAAAAAACCAAGTCAGCATTTCAATTTAAACTTGACCCCTTAAAACAATGACGTCAGGCAAATCATTCATTCATTCATTCAAATTCATTCATACATTCTTTGTACATACGAAATAATTTACAGCAGCATTTATGCAAACAATACAAGTGTTAAAGACAAATAAAAAATTGTTTGTTTGTTTTGTTGACATCGGTCGATATACGTTGAACATCATCGGCTAATTAAGAGCTGATCTGGTGAAATATTAATCTCCCAAAAAAATTGTTTTGTCAACATACAGGCAGTTTGTAGTCGTTGTAGTCTAGATAGATAGTGTGTTGGTGCTACATTTCAAACATCAGGTCAGACATGTTCAACAAAATGAAATATTTCTTCGGCGTTTTATCCTCAGCAGATTTCTGGCAAATACTCAGAGAGTGAAATAAAATGTCATGAAAGGTTTCTTAAGAAAATCTGTCGTTCGGAACTGTAGGTCCCGGCACTCATGTATGAAAATTAACACACACAACATAAGTGGTTTGAGAAGATAGATTCGTAATCCTGACTCAAATGTTGTATTGACTAATGCTGTATGTATGTTTGTCAGCTAATTAAGAACGAGATCTTAGTCTGTGCATATGATCCCCAAAAAATTGTTTTGTCAACGTACAGGCGTCTTGTAATCGCCGTAGTCTAGATAGATAGTGTGTTGGCATAAACACCAGATTATGTCCAATAAAATTAAATATTTCTTCGGCGATTTCCCCTCAGATTTCCCGCAGATTTCTGGCAAAAACTCTACGAGTGAAAGAAAATTGTCATGAGACGTTTCTCAAGAAAATCTGTCATTCGGGATCGACTTTAAATTGTAGGTCGCGGCATTCATGTATAACAAATTAACACACACAATATAAACGATGTGAGAAGATAGGTCGTAATTCTGACTGAAACATTGAAATAAAAGTTAATTAAAAGCGGGGTTTTGTCTTGTGCATTTGATCTCTAAAAATTCGTTTTGTTTTATGTCGACGTAGAAACGTCTCCGGCATGAGACTCATGAATGTATGACTGCATGATACCACAATATATTTTCTATCTATCTAGGCAAAGTAGTTCAGTCCCCTCCGAAAAGACTAGTTTGGTAAAATGATGCAGTGGTGCACCCTATTAACTAATTTGTTGAGATTTTCACTGAAGGTTACAACCAAATTTTTATGGTGATTGATGAAATTTTTTCAGAATCGATGGACATAACTCAGTCCATCAGGCAACCCATGGCTGCTAGCAATGGAAACAAGGATGTCATCCATTGCCTTGTTTCTATTGCTGTGATATTACTACACTTGTTGAGAGCCAGATACCTATCAAAGCACCATCTCCCAATATAATAAACTCCCAGATGATGAACATCTATGGCAGATACATAACTCAATGAGATGATGATGTGCATATGAAATGGCTACTGGGACATAGCTGCATCCCAGTTAACTGTAGGACTTTTACTTTAGAAATCCCTCTGTAAGTTTACGATTGACAATGCAGTTACATGTTCGATTAACGACATAGAGGCTAGGGGGTGTTTCAAATACGAGCAGAATAGTGCAACAAATCTAGTCAAAGCTTGATAGAAGGCACAAAAAAATTCTATTTAAACTCCAAACGACACCCCTCAGTATGGTAGTTGGAGTGTTACTAGAGCATTGCATCCTGGCTACTTACGCAAAGTGTATTACTATTTGATTCTTGGGAAATGACTACGTCAGGAGCTCTAGATATGAGAAAGAGAAAGAAAGTTTTCTGTATCTATTGGTTACATGGCCAAAAAACGATTTCGGAAGAAAAAATGCGTTTCACTAACGAACTCTTGGCAAATGTTTTTTCCAGGACTGTAGATATAAGAAGAAAGGCAAAGTATTCTACATCTATTGGGTACACGTCTTAGACGCTTCATCAGAAGATCCGAAAGGATTGCATCATAATGGGCCTTATATGGCCTCTATGCGAGTCAATCTCAACTTACTTTGGTGGTTTGCCATCTCTACCTACCCAAATATTTTGTAGACGTTCAGCTATATCTCTGAGTTCCCTAATTTGGTTGAAGGTGTTTTATTTTTCTAG
This sequence comes from Sarcophaga bullata, assembly GCA_005959815.1. Lineage (NCBI taxonomy): Eukaryota > Metazoa > Arthropoda > Insecta > Diptera > Sarcophagidae > Sarcophaga > Sarcophaga bullata. The sequence goes on along the minus strand of QOCX01005283.1, from coordinate 10,343 downwards.
TGAAGATCGTCATCAGAAGATTAATCAAGGTCCTACATACATAATTGATCCTTACAACCCTTCAGTTTCAGATTACGACTTAACTTCTCACATAACTTATGTGTTGTGTATTAATTTTATACATGAGAGGCAGGACTGGAGTCCGAACAACAGATTTTTCAGAAACTTTTCATGATAATCTAGGATCGAAGAGACATTTCACTTAATTCTACGTATTCTGTGGTAGAAGACTAAATCATTCACACATTTGCTGTCCTCACAGGCTACTACTGTATTCGAATTGACTGGGTCTTCCCTTGCATGACTTTTGCAGTCAATTATTATACATTTCAGCATAGGATTCTTAAAGTATCACACGTGTTCGTACTCTAAACGTCCTTTTAAAATTATACCCAAGGCGTCCAGAAAAAAAGTTTTCTTTCCATTTTTTTTTCTTAGGCCGGGTCTTGCAAGTTTGCTTACAGAAATGACTTCCAGAAGTTTTTATCGTGTAAACACGTAACGACTTCTAGTCAAAACGAAACAGAATACAAGAAAACGATTTGAAAACACTTGCAGTTGACAGCAAAGCTTTGCATGCAACGAATGTTTACACATAATTGCTGCAAGTAAATTCCTTAAGCCATGACTTCTGAAAGTTGACTTTTAACACGTGTTTACAAGACAAACAACTTCTGGAATCGATCAAGAAAACTTGCCTAACTACTGAAAAACACAATATTTTTGTAGCAATTTGTAAGAAGATTTTCCTTCTAGATGCAGCATTTGTTTCCTTAAATAATTTCTTGAATTCTTTTTATTTTATTTCAATTAAAATAAACTATTTAGCTGTTGTTGTTGTTGTTTATTCATTCATTTGTTTTTTATTTTGTTTTTGTTTGTTTGTTTTTCTATTGTTTACAGTGACCTCTTCTAAATAATTTCTTGAATTCTTTTTATTTTATTTCAATTAAAATAAACTATTTAGCTGTTGTTGTTGTTGTTTATTCATTCATTTGTTTTTATTTTGTTTTTGTTTGTTTGTTTTTCTATTGTTTACAGTGAAGTGAGTATTTGCAAGAGGCGCACATATTGTCGGCAATTGTATTGCCAAGAATTCTGTTTATTTTGTTGTTGTTGTTTTGTTTTTATTTTTCGAAATTTTATTGTTTTTTCCTCTTTGTTTGAGTAGATAAAATTGAAAATAATTTTTTTTACCCATAAAACCAGATAATGTCAGCCACTCAGTGTTTCTCTATTAATTTTTGGGTATGCCGATGCATGTAAAAATATGGGTGTTTTCGATTTGATGAAGTGTTTTGTAAAAGATTGATTATAGGTTGACTATGGTTATGGTTACACATTTACAAATACCGATGATTATGGATGAAGTATTCGAAATAAATTTTAATAACTTCATTCACTTCATTTGGTAGAATGGTTGATTGAATAACTTTGGAAGCCAAGGTTAAACTATTTCAATGCGGATCATGTCTGATAACACAATTTTGTTTGACACAAATTTGGCATTCAATTGAGATGCAATAAATATGATGTCTTCCATAATGCACAAAAGTTTTCTAAGCGTAAGGTATTGTTTTGTGCTGTGGCTAGTCTGCTTAGCTTTCGTCATAGTTCCTGTTAGGATACCCATGCTATAATAAGCATTTGTGTTATAAGATATGTATGTAGGTTGGTTAAAATATCCTGTCATTAATTAGGATTCCCAATTACAAGAAAATGGCAAAGATTATGTACATTAGTCTGCCTTCCTGTCTCATCATTACAGCCCCAGCTAGGTAGACATTAAGCATGCATAACTAGAGAGCACTGTCCCTCTATGACTGTTCTGAGCTTTAAAAGGAGAACAATAGGTAGATCCATGACACATCGTGTTTATTCTTGCTATATACCATGAATCCTAATGCCCTGCTACCACACACAGTAGAAGGACATGTATTTGACTCTTCTACGACATTTACCCAAGAGAGGAGAAGTGTTCTTGTCCTTCTATAGAAATCATTTGTCAGTGCCACCAATTGCGTTGTGATTAAGTACCCGGATTGTAGTCACCGTAGTCTAATAGGTAGTGTGTTGGCTTATTAGATGAATGGCCAAGGTTCGAATCCCCGGTCAGACATCAAGAACGAAATATTAAAAAAAAATATTTCTGCGGCAACATCCTCTCAGCAGATTTCTGGCACAAGCTCTGAGAGTGAAATAAAATTGCCATGAAAAGTTTCCACAAAAAAATCTGTCGTTCGGAGTCGACTTTAAACTGTATTTCTCGCCACTCAAGTACAAAATTAACGCACGCAACATAAGTGGTATGAGAAGTTAGAAAAATCTGTCGTTTGGAGTCGATTTTAAACTGTAGGTCCCGTCACTCATGTATAAAGTTAACGCCAACAACATAAGTTGTGTGAGAAGCTAGGCTGTAATCCTGACTGATGGGTTGTAATGGCCTATTATGTATGTGTGAATGTGTTGCTATGACCAATAATGATTTCAACGACAATACTGAACAAGTTCTTTAGCAAACTTCTCATGTGATGTCTATACAGCCACTGTTTACTGCTTACCCGTATTCGAGGCTGACCCTGTGAATTACTGCACTGTCTAGCCTGAATCTGTAGGTTCTTAGTAGCATTCCCAATATAGAGAACCCACTTAAAAGTTCAATGAATTGCTTTACATCAACACGCTACTGTTTAACGGAATATCCAGGAGTCCTGGTAATCATATAAAATGAGATTCATAACAGATTTATAAATGCCTCTTCAAACACATTTGTTAGAATCCAGTGTCCTGACAGCTGCCTGTATATCAGAAAGTATTCTCATCTTAGTCTGAGAAATATGAAAATAATTGCCGACCAGTATAGCCGACAGTATTGCCTGGCAAACTTTAGATCGTCAAGTAGTCTTATTGGAGAGCCTCTAAAATCATTCGTGAGCATTTTTGTCTTCGTAGTGTAATAGGTATTGTGTGCGGCGGTTCGGACGACGCACTTAGGCCACATGTTGCCCATTGTTGATGCCGTAAACAAAAGTCTTAAACAAATCTGTCATTGGAGTCGACTTTAAACTGTAGGTCCCACCAAGCATGTATAAATTAACACACACAACCTAACTGATGTGGAGAAGCTAGGTTTTAAGTCTGACTGAAGGGTTGTAATGATCTATTATGTATGTCTGTATGAAGTATTCCTTCACCATATTTAATAGGGGTTCTCCCATAACGATTCAAACCACTACCACCGTTTCTGGCATTTTGCTTGCATTTAATTGCTTTCTTATCATGTGATGACGAATATTTCTGGCTCTTGATTTTTTTTTTTTTCTATTCTGAGGGTATTTTCTGCTGTTGTACCATTATTGTAGTCATTTGCTGAATTTCTTTTTTATTTCAATTAAATTTTATTTTAATTCACATTTAATTTAAAATATTTTTTTGGCAATAGCAGCCCCCTATGCTTGATTGAAATCGTTTGCACAATTGAAAGGAAAATTAAATGCAACAGCATGTGGGAGGATATGTACTTTGCTTAGCAGCATAACAAATGCAACAAGTGGCAGCAAAGGTATGATAAAAGAAATTCTTCTTTTGCTATTCTGGCAACTATTAAAAGGATGCACAGAATTGATTTCAAAAATGAAATTTGTTTTCTAGCATAGCTTACTTGCAGCCTAGCAAATAATAATTTTTTTTTTATTTAAAAGGCAGCAGCTTAAAACCGCTTTAGAAAATAAAAATTTATTACCAGGCATAACTACTACAAAGGCTATACAAACATATAATGGGAGTATGCCTGTGTATTTTACTTTGATTTGGCCGAATATCTTCTATTCAATCTCCTTGGCTGCTTCCTCTTTCTCAAATTGACACTCTTTCTAGGCTTTGGAGCCGGTCGCTTCTTTGCCTTTTTATACACTTTCGGATTGACTTTCCGTGTTACTTTCTTTGCCTTGCGGCCCAATAACGATTTCAAATTATTCGGTGTTGGTTTGACTTTCTTTTCCATTTTACGAAATGGACTGCTCGGTGGTACACGAAATGAACCATTTAAACCATTTCCTTTGACATTCTGTAACTGACCGGTTTCTAAAGCTTCTTTAAAAAATTTCTTTACAAATACCATACGCCTGATCAATTCACGTTTGCTGTGTAAAAAATTATCGAAAATATATTTTCTCAGGCCCAGGAATGAGAAACCACGATATGGTCTTCCTTTTGACAATGTTTTTATGGCTTCGGTCATCATTTCCTTGGTGGGTATTGGTTTTGCATTTATACGCGTACCACTTTGAAAGGTAAAGACTTCTGTAAACTTGTGTGGCGGTGTCCAAGGTACTGGAGCCATTTCATGCACATGTGGATTTATAGGGCCCATGGTAGACTATAAAAGAAATTTTCATATTTAAAGTTACCTTTGCAGTTGAGAAGATATTTTTTTCATTGCCTTACCATTGCTGAAGTTAATCTTGAAAAATGTTTCTTTTTATTACAGGCTTCTTTAAAAAAAAAAAAAAAATTATGTTTCTTTCAATAAGCAAAAATTATGTTTCTTTCAATAAGTTTTTCAATAAAAATTGTTTTCTTTCAAACTTAATTTCTGAAGGCTTGATAAGTCTCTTGGAAATCTATGTCAGATATTTATACAGTGTTCTACAGGCATATATACGATACAGGGGTTTTCAAGTACTGGCATATTATTTTCGATCGTTTATTTAAAAATGGTAGTGAATTTGCATTGTAAACAATTCGAATTTAAAAGGCCCTGCTGCTTATATAGCCGGGAGAGCTAATCCGATTCATTTTTAAATCAAATATCCAACGAATCCTTGCAAAATATATCGGCTTTGAATATAATTTTTTTTTGGACAGAAGCGGAAGTAAATTTTCTATTGGCTTCAATTGTCTGTGGGTATGTGGGATGTTTATCACTCTCTGAGGGCAATTTGATAGTTGGTAGTGATCCCCCAATTTACCACTTCTACGGCCTCATCACTAGATGGGTAAAGGTGAAGAGCAGAGGCATTAAGGGAATAAATCGGGATGTTAGGTATCTCGCTTGCCCTGGCCTGCTATAGACAGTGATAAAACAGATGTGGTAATGGGCTTAGATAAGGCTAGTCTGAGTTTAGTTATTGGTTTTATTACGTGGCGCTGTAGGATTATATTGCAGACAGGGACTTGGATCCCAGCTGACTATTGCAGGGTATGTTAAGACAACAAGGAGTTGGAAACTATAGAATACCCGTTCTGCAACTGTTCAGCCCTTAATAGGTTGAAGTTGCGGGCAATGCGCTGGAGCTTCATCGAAGGTTCTTTGCCGAGATTAAGGCTCTCCATTGATTCATAAATAGGTTGAGCTGGTTGAGAAGAGCTAGGGCTTCAAGGTTGTAGTTGCGTTCTGTTGTGTGCTTGTGGTCCAACTGTTTTCTCCGTCTTTTGTTCTCCCTTTCCTAACTCTGCTCCTTTCCTAGTTTGCCTCTCTCTCTTCTGTAGGAGGAAGTGGTGTAAAGAGCAATTATGTGTGTATGTATGTATGTATAACCGAAGTACATGGGAATTTGTCTTAGAAAGGGGAACAAAAATTATACTCATAACGACATCAACAGTTAAGAAACAGAAATCGAAAGGAAAAATCTGAGCAAAGAGGTACCCAAACATCTCATACAGCGAGATCCCACAATAGATTTTAGAATGGCCTGAATAACGACTTCCAACAGATGGTTTAAGCCCTCGAGAGAACCTCTTCCCATGGCATTCGTATTTCCTCAACCAAGATCACAGCATTCACATAAGAAATGCTATTTTGGCTTCAACACCTTCTCGTCCCTATATTCCCTGCAGATGTGTGTTCAAATCTTACTGACTTCTCAATGTCCTATAAGGAATCCTACTTCCAGTCACTTGCTGAGCGTATTGAACCTTAATAGCGAGTCAGTTCCTCGACATATGTCCTGTAACTACTAGCCACTAGCCTTATGACATCCCGTTTTATTCTCCTAGCATTTCTGCTGCCTTTCACTAACTTAAACTAACAAGAACGTTTAGAAGAAGTTAAGGAAAGAGCTTAAACTTAAAATCATGACCCAATATCTCCCCTTTTCTTCATTAAAAGGCATCCACAATCAAAAGAACCTTCTTAGAATCTAATTTTTTATTGAACATCCTTCACCAATTAATTTCCAGTGACATTGAATTTTTATTGACAAACGTAATTGGTCTTCCTAGGCCTAGTCCCTAGTCTACTTTACTTGAAAAACGATTAATCACTAGAGTGGCTGTATTAGAGACATTGGAATTGCGTTTCGGTAATGGTGGCGGCGATTTAGGACTCATGCCATATATGTTCTCTACACAGCGTTGATCAATTTTATACTCATCACTGCACACTTTGGGTGTTTCGTACTCATCATCAGCAAAATTATATGAAGGAAACGTATCCTCAAAACAAGTTGAAGATGATTTTAAGCTGGACAATCTTTCCAAATCCTTAACGGACATGGGAAAAGGCGTAGGTGAGTTTTCACTTGGCGGGGTATCGGGTAAAGGTAGTCTGCAAGTAAATAAAAGGAAATGATTAAAAGGATCTTTATAAGGTGCTTAATTACAACTTACTTAATAGACGACTGTTTCTTAAGGGCACTGGGTTTTTTCTTTTTCATGGAAGACTGTTTTTGATATTCCATCTCCGATATGGTGGCCACATAACAAGCCTGATCGGGCTTTTTCACAACCAAAACATTTTTCGAACCTTCAAGCAAATCTGGATACGTTTTAATGCCAAAATAGGCAATTAAACCTCCCGCTATGATGGATAACAGAAATATTAAACACAACATGCCAATGGTAAAGCCTTTATTATCCTCAGAAATCCATATGTTTTCCTGTCTTTTGGCGGGCACATGCAAAGGCAAACAATCGAAGGGCGATATATCGTTCTTAAAGGCAGCCAGCAAACAGAAAGTGTAAGTGGTATTAGATTCTAGAGGTCCACTAGCAGCTGTGGCTTACATACAGCATACAGGAGGTATCATTATAATTCTGAGGTGACTCATTAAACCAAATGACCAAGAGTTGTGAAGGATTTTCAATGGTCACAATGACAGTGTTATTCTCCTCTAACAATTGCAATTCAAATTATAATTTGGCACAGGAATTTCAAAACTATCCTCCTCCCCCTTTTCAATAATTGCACATTGCATCGGTAATCAGTTCAGAGCTACGTGGTGACCGAATTTCATCGGAGGCATCCCTATTAAGGCAACGCATTTTTAACATGGGATTACTTTCAGCAGAAGATTTCTCACTGGAAAGCATAAAGTCGGTGTTGTTTTCAATAACTGAAGCGGCACTGCTGCTGCTTGCAGAGATTTCTGTTGTATCACTCTCTGTGCCTTTGACTTCCTCTGTTTCCTGCTGCTCTGTGGTCACCCTTGTTGCACAATTCTGCTCATCATAGTTTAGTTCATCCAAAGCAAGACCATACAAGTCATATGGGGCCTTACAATACAAAATATCCATAAACTGTTGGCGATATTTCCGATACACACCCGTTAAGGCCAACAAATCACAATTGCATAGCCAATCGTTATTGGCCAGATTGATTAAAACCACTTGGGGTGTCTCTAACATTGTTTGCAAGACAGCTGGCCCTATAAATGTCAACTGGTTGTGGGCCAAATTGATAAACGTCAGCTTACCCTGTAGATCCTCAAAGGCATCCTCCTCTATATGCTGTATTTGGCTGTCAACTATGGTCAGATATTTTAGATTTGGCGTGGACTTGAATAGATTGCGGCTTAATGAGCCATTAAAGCGGTTGTTGCTTAAATCCAGACACAATAATTTTGGCAAATAACTCTTATCAAATGGATTATGCTGGCCATTAATCCTTATGTTGGCATTTAATTTCAAGTTCATCAAAGTCGTTTGCACAGGTTGAAATATGGCCGGTTCATAGCGCAGGATATTGGATTTTATGGTCAAATATTTCAAGCTAAACAGGCCCAACAGGGCCCCACTATAGACTTTCTTAATATTCATGTGGGACAAGGTCAAAGCAAAGGTATTCTTAAATAGCTGGGCGTTGAAAGCATTGTTTCTAATGCGGCTTATGTTACCCCAACGTATAATGAGCTCATGTACAGAAATATTAGCAGGCAGCCATGAATTTTTCAAAACACCCAAAGGAAATGCTTGTTTTTCAAGCACAACTTGGTCTATTGTTAAGCAGGAACTGGCCTATTGCAAGAACACACCATAAAGCATGGAAAGAAAAATAATTGCAATTTTCATATGTTACCTGTAAAGCTTCATCCAACGATGCATAAATATTGGCCACATTTTTACACGTCACTTGACAAGCTTGCTCCTGGCAAGCACTTACATTGGCATTTAAAATTTCAAAGAAACTAATGTAGCTAGAATAAAACGCATTTAAAACATTTGAAAACATTTAAAGACATTCCGCATTCTTACCGCCCTGTTATATTTCCTAGAAGGCTTTCATTTTCAAACTTTAATTGCCACTTGAATTGCTTGGATTCACTTGTAAGTCAGCACCAGCATCATCAACTGCATCAATTATGTTACCAGCATCAGCGTATTGGTTCAATTGAATTTTGATTCTGGCACGAGGTATTCTGTTGTATGGCCATATAGAAGGCAGTGATAACATACAGAGGCCACAGTTAATAGAAGCCAGGGCGCATAATTGTAACGTTTTTCGTTTACATGGCAAAAAGTTTTGCTGCAAGAAACAAAGAAAATGCAATTAAAAAGTGAATCTGGAAAGATTAGTAGTGGAAGAAATTTCTTGGTAGAATAGTGCCCCTGGTTGAGACATTGTTCTGTGCTCCCTTTTCGGTTAAAACATTACTCCCTGAGCGCGTCCATGAGCAGGTACTCAACGCTACGATGGTAAAAAAGCGACAAGAAAATTCTAAACTACAGCTTTGAGTCTAGTAGGTAGTGTTTTGGCTTATTAGACGTGAGGCCATGGTTCAAATCCCATGTCAGATGTCTCCAACAAAACGATATTTGAAGAAATATTTCTTCAGCGTTCGCCCTTCAGCAGATTTCTGATAAAATCCTCATAGAAAAACATGTAGAGCCACCATTGCAGACGCCGTAGTCTAGTAAGTAGTATGTTAGATTATTAGACATGAGGCCATGGTTCAAAACAAAACGAAGAAAACAAATGTTCCTTCAGCGCCTTCCTTTCAGCAGATTTCTGGCAAAAAGTCCGAGAGTAAGTAAGATTGCCATGAAAAGATTTTTAAAAAATCTGTTGTTCGGAATCGACTTTAAACTGTTGGTCCCGCCACTCATGTATGAAATCAGTGCACACAACATAAACGGTATGAGAAAATAGTTCGTAATCTTGACTGAAGAGTAGGAATGAGCAATTGTGTGTATGTATGTAACCTTCTTTGTCCTAGCTTCCGCTTCAGCACACCGTCTCTTACGATCTTTAATTTAAACTCATGAGAGCTCAAAAGTATTCGAATGGCATGCTGACGGTCACTACTGTGTCCTGTGCTTTGTACCTCCCTTGCAAGTGGAATTAAATGCACTTTAGCCTTCCGCTTTGAAGATACCCGTAAGTTTCCCCTTGAACTCGAAATATTTCATTCTGTAAACAAAAAATTCTGCTCCTGCTTCCATATCTGTTTATGATCCAACTGTTTACAGATTAAAGCTCAGAATAGTCGCTCCTTTAAGAGATTATTCCTTTCATTTTGTCTTATGTTTCGTTGCTAAGCACTTCTCAATGTCTTACACTCTATTGGTTCTGTTCAGGGGCCAATCAAGGAGGAAGCTATCCGTCAATGGATTCCATAGGATATGAAATTCCTTAATGGATTGCTTGTTAGACTTGTCAGCCATCATTCCAACCATAGACTCCAAAGCTTTTGTTATCACAACTATGACCAGCGCAAAACTGAGCTTCCTACCTTGCGGTAGAACAGATTTTAATTTTTTCTGTTGTACCAACATACCCCAATCTTTGTAATTTGTTAGACTTGTCTCCCATAAATCTTACCATAGTCGTCACTACACACATGTACAGCGAACTGAAATCCAACAGAGCTTCTAACCACGCTGTAGGACAGTATTTCATTTTTTCTGTTATGCCAACACACCCCAATCTTTGTAGCTTGTCTCACTCTATTTAAGCTGTTTTAAGGTTGGTTGGTTCTATCCCAGATAATTAACCCATTAGTTACCATTGGAGTGATTATTATGGCAGACAGCCAGCGCATAACGCCTGGATTGCATCTTTAGGCTTTCATGCCGCATGCCATTTGTAAGTCTTCAGCATGCCTTCTGCATGCCTTCTGCATGCC
>QOCX01005282.1:0-13106 GCA_005959815.1 Sarcophaga bullata | reverse complement strand
CTGACTTAAGCTGTTTAATGAATCTTAATATTTTAATATACCTGCGTATTAATGGTATATACATCTGTATGTAAGTGTACAAAACTTTGGAAACCCATAGAGTATAAGGCAGTCTTATTTTCATAAAGAAGAACACACTCAAATGTGGACTTATAATTCTTATGTGCACTCGTAAGTATCGCTTTTGACGTGTAGAGCAGGGATTACCATTCATAGCACAATTGTGTTGAGTGAATTCACCACACATTGCTTTTGCTCTCTCATTTAGTCGCCTATCAGACCGCGGCGAGTGCACATGTGAGCGGATGCTATAACATTTTCTTTCAGGTTTACACTCAAAAAATATTTTAGTTCTAAATATATTAAAAATGCTTTTATTAAAATCCAATGTTTTATAAGTTCTTAAATGATATTTTAAGACATTAAATGATAAGGAAAGGGAACAGCTTTATTGCAGACATAAAGCATTTTTTTTTGGAAAAATTGAAAGGTTTTTTATTAGTAGGTAAGGAAATTTATGAACAAAGTAGTTCCCATCAAATATCTAAAAAAGCATTCCTTAATTTTCGAGTTAAAGATGTTATAACTTTATGTATACTGATGAAAAGAAAATCGAATTAGCGTAAATTACTAACACTTTTCTTTGACAGTAAATGAATAAAATCACTCAATTTATTTTCACTCATTTACTCACTAATACACAAACAAAAATTTTTTGGTAACCCCTGGTGTAGAGTCGCCGATTGCAGATAAATGATGAGTACTGATTGAATCATATAACACAGTTGGAATATATTGTGTTCAATCTGTTCAATCTTCCAGTGATCTAGCCATAACCATAAATCAGTCTGAATTTTGAAAAGAATGTTTTTTATCTTTTGGTTGTGAGAACCGGCTGCAGTCTTACGAAAACTCCACAATGAAACTTGTGTGCAGTTCCACATTCTCGATATATGTCCCATAATTCGGCAATTTGGTCTCTTGAACTGAGAATTAACTTTTAGGCGACACATTAATTATGCGATACAAATTTGAGTTGTTTACCAACTGTCTATTATTACATTCAGAAACCACAAGCCGTTGTTTAGGAACGCTCAGAATGAATAAAAAGAACCAGAGTGATAAAATGAGAAAAGAATATCCTCTTTGGTATCCTACATTTGAAGGGGGGGGGGACCCTATATTTGCACTTTTCACAACCAATAGTCGTCAATCCTACAGAAACCTATGAAGTCAAAGTTCTAAGTTCTATTCTTTACATAGGCGCAATGACGTACAAGTATCCTATATATAAGCTTTTCATGCCAGCTATGATGTTTGGATTACTTTTACCCGATAAGGGGCGGAACATATCCAGTTTAAGTCGAGTCCGAATTGTTATGATTTTGGGAAAACTTTTCATGGCAATTTTTTTTTATATTCTCAAAGTTTTAGCCAGACTGACTGACGATAGATATTTTTAAATTCTCCTATTTGTTTAAGAGTGTCTAACGCATCTATCTCTCTCTTGTTTACGGACTTATAATACCTTTAGGAATCTTCGTAAAAATCTATTCCATCATAACTGTTGGTCATTTGAACGATTAACCGGAATTTTTCCAGAATTTGATGAAAAATATCCATTTTGTAATTAGTTTTCGTAATATTCAAAAATTTAGAATAAGTTTTCTTTTCGAAATATTTTTTTATGTTTTTAATTCATTATATTGAATAAATTATGATTCTGTGTTGTTTTAATGTTACATAAAATTGTCGATACCCGATAACTTATTCGTTTAACCATTACGAATATTAATTTTTGTTGACATTTTTGTTCAACAAGATTTTGTAAGTTTTTCGTAGACAACTAATACGTCAGCAGAATGAGTTCAAAATGATGACATTAGATTAAAAACAAATCTCTTCTAGAAATTCAAAAGCATATCCTCTCTTTTCGGCCATTTTGTGCAGATATTAGTTGATATAGCGTACTTATATTTGCAACGCAAAGTCTTAACGCAAAGTCCAAATATCAAATTTTGTGCCAATAGCATTCATTTTAAAATTGGCCAAATTGACGAAGCTCTTGATATAACAATTGACAAATGAATTGATCAATAAACGTAACTGATATGTTTTAAAGCTAAGAAAGTACTAAAATCTTTAAAGAATCACCGCTACTTCTATTAAAATAATATATTTAATGCGGTTTACAAGTTCTTATTTCTTTTCAAATAAGCAAAGGAATGTTAACGATTGCACAACTGGAAAAAGTATATACACATGTCACTATTATAAAAATTTCTTCTTCTTGTCAATCTAGTGAACACCATTCATCAAACTATATCATAAAAAATTTGATTTGTTAAAAAATAAAATCATTTACGAAAGAGTAATATGAAAATAATAATGAGTAGATGTCTTAACTCCTAATGATCCGTGTCTCAGTGGTCAATTACTTTAAAAAGGCCAATAATATTTCCTTAGGACTATGAAAACAAAAAAGATAGCGAATCACCTAAAGCTTCAGAAGATTGGTTTAGAGTTTCTTTTCAGCTTTACCTAGCTTTCTTTATGGAAAATAATTTCGGCTATAAGAAATTCGAATTATTGTTTCAAATGGTTGTGTCAAAAGTTTGGTGTGGTCGATTCAGAACACGCCTATTAACTATACGTTTGAACTGATTTTGATCATAGAATGAAACTACAGGATACAGGATTGGCTTACTTTTCCCAGAGAACCTAAACCACGTATTCATAGGAAATACTAGAGTTATATGTGGCACCTTTTCGGAACTGTTGAATATCAATTACAATATTCGATTACTGTATTACTGAAGGTGCAATAAGAGCTTCCAAGAAAGCCGCTATAAGATTCCAGTATCCAGAGTATGGTTGTTTCAGTGCATAAACTAACGTAGGCTCCGGCTCACAAGGATATTAAATGTATCGATTTCTCTGCAGCATTTCGCAAAGGAATGTTGGAAAACTAATCTTAAGGATCTCATAGCAGGGAACGCTGGTCCCTGGTCACAACATAAAAAAGAAAACATTATAACGACTTTTGAAGAAACTGTAACATCGCAGAAATCTAGTAGCGTGCCGACTTATTAGACGTGAGCCAAGGTTCAAACCCCAGGTCAGACATTTCCAACAAAACGAAATAAAAAAATATTTCTGGCGAAAATTCTGGGAGTTTCTCAAAGAACTGTAGGTTGCGCCACTCATGTAAAAAATTAACATACTCAACGTACATGGTGTGTGAAAAGAGGTAGTAATCCTTACCCAATGCTTGAAATGACCAATTATGTATAAAATGCCGAAGAAGAAGAGAAACGTTAATTTTTTGCCTATATCTTTCCAATAACTCCTCGTTAGCAGTAATTTATAAAATCCACCCCTTGATAAAACTTACAGGATATAGTTATATGGCGAAATAGGCATAAAAATAGATTCTAATACGACACAAATGAATCCCGAGATTTTAGAGCAATAACGAATTTAATCTAATCTAACCTAAAGGAAAATTTTGTAAATAAAAATGATAAAAAATTTACGAACCAAATTCTAAGACATTTTTTAATTTGCGAATTTAAAAATATTTTATTTTTATTTTGAAAGTTTCTATTTGAAACCATAGCACCTTAATTAAAAACAATAATAAATACATAGAATTAACATTATTTGCATTTAATTGCTTTCTTATAAAAATATTTGTAATACAAGCATTGGAAAGGGAGTGAACTACTGGATTTATATTTCATTTAATTAAATCAAGCTTTTGTTTTCCAGTCAATTTATTTTTAATCACTCTAATTGGTATCCATAAAGCTTGAATAACCTCTTCTAGTTTTTTTCCCCCATTTTAAGGCAAACATAATTGGCAACAACAATATAAATATAAAAGATGTAATTGGCCTAGAAATATAATAAATTGCTGGCTAAAAAGGAAAATGATATAAAATTCTTGGAAAATTTTTTACTACCTGTGCTAGTTCAAAGTTTTACAGCCATGTTTGCTGAAATAATAACACTGTTGTATAAAATTTAAAAAATAAGCGAAAGTTGAAAGTAAATCATGAAAAAAAAATTAATAAAACTGATATGATACAGGGTAACTAGCAGATATAACACATACTATATATGTCGGATATTGTGATTTAACATAAGCAGTTCGAACAAAATCTACTTCAGTAATACCACTTATATGTTATGCTCTTTTTCGATCCTCAAAGTTAAAGGAGTGTTAGCTAACTTTTGAGTCAGATGTCTAACTCATTTAGTTTGCCAAATAAAAACTTGTTTATTTTTATTATTTAACCCAGAAACAAATTATTGTTAGAACAAAAATTATTTGGAATATTCAAGGCTCAAACCTATTTAAAGGTTTTCCAAAACAACTGAAACTTGTCTATGACGAATTTTAATAATTAAATTGAAATATATTTTTACGTTTTTATCTTTTAGAAACGTTTGAAAAAATAAAAATAAATATGTGTTTAATTTTAATTAAATACTTTATTATTCTCACACTTTTGTGTGCCACTGTTCACAACTGGTTCTAACAACAATAATTGCTTTATTTGTTATTCTTCTATTTATGCCCTTTGGGATAAATAATAACGGAGATTGTTACGATTGCTTACTTCACACACACAGCGTCTTAACACAAGACTGATTGAACTTTTACTCCGACTATTTCTTGCTTTGACTTGCCTTTTATATAGCGACGTAACAGTCTGATNNNCGTAGGCGAAGATTTGGGTCTTAGCCTTCTCGATAATTCTATGGATGTGAACATATTGTTTACATTTATGTAGGATTTCTTGTTTGTTGTTGGTGTATATTGTTTACGTTTGTCTTTACTGTGTTGTTGTTGCTTGTTGATTTATTCCTTTTTCGTCATAGTGATGTTGTTGCTATATTTTTCCTTATTTGTTAATCAAGCAAACAAGTCCGCTGTTTTATTTTTGTAGCTTTTGTTTAACATTTTAATGTTAAACGATGTCACACCATTTCCATTTTCGTAACAATACACTAAAAATTAAAATTATTTTATAAGTTAAAAGCACAAAAATATTAATTTTAAAATAATTTTTCCTTATCGAAAACCATTTTTCTTTGCTATACAAGAAATTCATGAAAATAGTGACTCCATTGTAAATCGTTCCTTTTTTCATTTTGCAATCAAAACAAATTCCAACAGCTTGTGTTAACTAAATTCGAGAACAAAAAAAGGGGTATTAGACGACTTGGAAGTTAGAGCATCAATCCACTCTGGCCGGGTGGTAATGTTCTGATACCAGAATCAAAATGCTTTGATTGGCCTTCCAGCTCTCCTAAACTTAACATTATTGGTTGGCTTGCAAAGTTTACGCTTCTAGACAGCAGTTTAGTAACAAAACTGAGCTTATTGAAGCGAGTAATTTCTTGTATGATTTAATTCCCAATAGGATATTTGAAACCATCAGTAAGGTGGGATGCTGTACACATTATTGAAATTATATGAAACTTTATTTGAATGGAGGAGGTCTTATTCATTTGGGAAAAAATTTTGAAAAAGTATTTTTCATTTATTGATAAAATATTTTTTTTTTAATCAACCAATCTTAATATCATGTTATTTCTTTATAACATTTTCAGAACAATGTTATCTTTCTTTAAAAATAATACTTAACATCATGAGCAAATGTTAAATTCAAAATAATTAGTTTTCGATTGTATTATAGTTTTGAAGACACATTCCACAGTGAATCATACACACAGAGGCTTGATCTGTTTGACACCGGTCTAAGATTTATACTACTTAGTAAGCACAAGTTGAAATTAAATCGATTTACCTACCTGATCTCATGTTTGAAGCATTTATAATGCTGTTTTACTGACTTGATTGTTGTAATCAAAAACCTTTTTTAGAAAGAATGTGAATAAGAAAATTTGTCTTTTATCCCTTTAATGAACACAGTCACACATATGTCCAAGTCGAAATCATAAAAAAAACCTAAATTACTAATAACGGGTAAGTGTTATATTACTTTTATTTATTGTTAAAGAGCTTTATGTATGGTAGCTATCTATAGCCGGGTGTATTTGAACAAATTATCTTTATAAATGGTCACTTGAAGTGGATAGTTTTCTGTGCTTTTTTCTCTTCCTTTGCATATTATAAATTAGTTATTGGTTGGTGGGTATATTACTTGGTGTGGTAGAGTTATTAAACACAATGAAAATGAAATTTTTGGTGTATATATGGAACACAATAGTGACGACGAAAAAAGTGGTAATTAAAAGCTTTTGAAATTAGACAATAACCAAAACTAAAATTAAAGGTGTTGAAATTAAACATGTGCGTTCCTATGCCACTTAGAAACGATTAAACTAGTTTTTAAATGCAAGCAGAGAGCATACATTCTGAAAGTTTTTCCTGTTTAGGTGTTTTTCCTTCAGGTTTTTCTATAACTACAAAATATGAAAAAATAATTCGATAACCTCTTATATGCCTGTACCTCGTATATTCAGTAGTTATGCCAAATCGTCGGCTTGAAGATTTATCTAGAAATCTTAATTTTTTCGACAGCAGAGAAGTACAAGATATCTCTCAAAAACAGCAAACAACAATCAATAGATAAGCACATGACAAAATGCAATATGTAATGAAACAGTATGCAGAAAATTAATGGAGCATCAATGGAACGCCACTAACATTTTAAAATTTAAGCACTTTATTTACCAAATATTTCATTTTATTAAAAAGTAGATATTAGTACCTCAAATAAAAGCGGTAATTATTTTTCTCTTAATTTTAATTAATGAAAAAATAGTAAGTATAGTACATTTACCTGCATACATATGTCTTTTGGACATCTATGAATCATTCTAAATAGACAAAATGACAACTTTGCCTCTCAAAACCTTTGGTAGTGAAAGGTTATACGTTGCTTAATAATCAAATATAATCCTTACCTTTATGGTATAAATTGTGTCTCGGGTTTCGGCTTTTCCGTTTTAACAACAATTAGTATGTATGCCGAAAAGTGTTGTTCAATATCTGTTAATCAAAAATGCAAATCTACGGACCAATTCCATATTATCTTCCATTAGAATTTAAGCTGAACCTTCATTTTACAACTAATTACAGCGAGATTAGTTAAACCCTGACTGGGGGAAACGCTTGGGACAAATGGATATACTAAATAAAGCTCTCTCTACAATAACGAATGAATTTAAAATAATGAAGGAAGAGAAGAAGGCGAGAAATTAATGAATGGTGTGATGTTATGAACTTTAAGAATAACATTTTTTTTTTTGCAAAATGTGTTATGAAATGCACAGTTCACTGCTATCAATTGGAGAATAAAATAAATTGAAATATGAAATATCTGCATAAACCAACGCAACATAATCTGTGTTTCTACTTCTTTTGCTTTCCTTTTTTAGTATTTAGAAGGAGTGTCTTCGTGAGAAACATTATTTTTCGAAGCCTTAGGTATGAAATTTTTATTCCACAGATGAGTTCATTCATTCATTGCGTTTATTAGTCCGTCATCATTCATTCTTTATGCCTTTCGGTCATTTTTCATTGCTGAACAGACTGATTAATTGCCACTTGAAAAGAAAACGTATAGAGAACAAGATAATTTCCATATTTTTTTTTAGACTCGAGCGTACTTTCACTGTCGCACCGTGTTATTAATGATTCTGATGGATTATCAAGAAAAAAATTTCTTAAAAATTAAAAGAACTTTTGTTGACTTAAAACACTTCAAAATGACCAAAGAGAACCAAAAAAGAAAAAGAAAAATGTAAAAGTAATTTATTTTTCTTCAATCCAAATAGAAGGTTTTCCGTAACTCTATATAAAGCTGTTATATAACTGTGTTAATTGATCATTAATAATTTGATTAACGGATTTCGGTTTACCTACACACTTCCTTCCAGGTACCACTGCTTCTTGCGCACCTTCGCCAGTTGGTCACACCAATCGGTGGGAGGCTGTCCTAGGGTGTTTCTAACGCAGCCAAGGTCGTTCTCTACGATTACTTCTGCAAATAACCGCATCAATTATCTGTCTAGCCATAACTTTGTCGTCTTCTTCAGTTGTTTTTACTTTATTAAGCAAAACCTAAACTTAAAGAAATATCTTTAAATAACCACGATTTGATAAGAATATAAAAAAAAGTTTTTATAGACTAAAATCCATAATCATTCATTCATTCATGATCTTTTTTTCTGTTTTCTGTTTTCCCATTTACAATATGAGAATATTTTAGGCATTTGCCAAAACTTCAAACAATTATATTCTCGAGTGGTAACATCTGCATTTTATTTCATCACCACATTTCATACGGTTTATTTAGAATTTTGGTTGTTTGTGTTATGGTATATAAATACCATTTTTGGTAAAATATCGTCCTCATGTGCCTACATAAAAACATGCTAAATGCAACTTTATTAAAATAAATAAATCCATAGACATTACGTCATATTTCCCATTACGGAAATATACTGACATGATTAGTGTGAAGTGTTGAGTGTATGCTATAAATCCACTGGGGCGTATGCAAAATGGTAAAATTTTTGAATGTAGGTTTTAGTGTAATTTTAATATTTTACAAATAGTTTTTGGCTTTAATGTCTGCTCATTAGAAATTTATAATATTTTGAGCAAAGGAGTGAAATTGTTTCAGCTTTAGCAGGCAGTAGTTCTTCTGAGTAAAGTTAGAAGTTAGTGTTGGTATTAAAGTAAAAACAAAAAAATTAATATTTTTAATTGGTCATTTCAATCCTTCAGACAGGATTACAACCTAGTTTCTGTTGCGATAATTTTATACATGAGTGGCGACTCCAAACGACAGATTTCTGAGGAACTTTTCATGGCAACTTTATTTACTGTCAGAGTTTTTGCTAGAAATCTGCTGCGAGGAAGTCCCAAGCACCGAAGTGCTTGTAAACACTGATGCGTTTATAAACATCTAAGTAAATATAAACACTGATCTGCGTATTTGCGCCGAAATGAATATAAACACTGATTTGTGTTTATAAACACTGATTTGTGCTTAGAGATACCGAAGTGCTTATAAACATTGATGTGCTTATCCGCACCGACGTGCTGGAAAAACACCGAAGTGCATATAAACATTGATGTGTTAATAAACACTGAACTGTTTATTAACTGATCTGTATATATACGCTGAAGTGCTTATAAACACTGATTTGTTCATAAGCAGTGATGTGTTGATAAGCACCGAAGTGGTTATAAACACTGATGTGCATATAAACATTGATATGTATATAAACACCTAAGTGCTTATATACACTGATCTGTATATATACGCCGAAGTGCTTATAAGCACTAATTTGATGATAAGCACCGAAGTGCTTATAAACACAGATGTGCTTATAAACACAGAAGAGCTTATAAACACAAAAGTGCTTATAAGCACTGATGTGTATATACACATCGAAGTGCATATAAAGACTAATCTGTATATATACGCCGAAGTGCTTATAAACACTGATGTGTTTTTAACATTGATGTGTTGATAAACAGCGAAGTGCTTATAAATACCGAAGTGCTTATAAACACTGATGTGTTGATAAACACCGAAGTGCTTTTAAGCATTGATGTCTTAAAAAACACCGAAGTGCTTATAAACACTGATCTGCATATATACGCCGAAGTGCTTATAAGCACTGATTTGCTGATAAGCACCGAAGTGCTTTTAAACACTGTTGTGCTTATAAACACTGATGTGTTAAAAACATCGAAGATCTCAAAACCACTAATGTGCTTATATACACTGATCTCCTTATAAACACTGATGTTAAACATTAAAACTTGTTGTGTTTAAGAAAACTGAAGTGCTTATAAACAGTGATGTGTTTATACCACACCCGTAAAATTTCGATTACGATTACTAATCTATAACATTGCTTTTTCAAAAGAATTGTAATGATTATATAATTCTATGAACAATTTTTTCGAATTACTAATTGGTCATGATTACAACTAATCTAAAAATAATCAGGATTACCGGCTGTTAGTACAAAATTATAGAAAAGGATTAAAAGTAAGGCAATTATTTTCAATAATTTGATATTTCTCCGGAATTCTATGGCTTTTGTATTCAATTGTGTTACATTTTGTACTCTGTTACTAATACATTTTATTCTTGGGTTTTAAAGGTTCTTATAAATATTTTAATTTAAGATTTTCAAATGTCAGACAATGTTTTCGAAAGCGGTTGTTTTTCTCAGATGATAACTTTAAGGATCAAAAAAAATTTTTTTGAGGTTACAGACCGATGTTTAAACAACAATTTTTAAAAAGGAATTCAATGTAGAAGAAAAAAATTGACCTTTTTAGCTACTCAATTCAAGTTAAATACACGGATTACGGATAACATGCTCTAGGTGTGTTTCGTGCCACCTCGTGATAAAAGGAAACTGTGAAGTGACTTCAAACTTTATTAAACATAAAATTTTACTATTTCGCCTAAACTGTAGAACTCTTAAATTCTCAATTATTGATCCAATAATCCTGATTATTTCTAGATTATTTGTAATTGTCAACTCAATTTTCGTCAGAACATTTACAAGGAATGTAGTTATTTTCTTTTACTTCTTTCTAAGGAGCACAATGCAGTGATTTCATAAAAGATTTTTTACTTCATTTGTCAGTGACATATACAGTTTACATCCCGGAGGAGACTTACGTTAAGCTGTCTAAGTTTAAGCTCCAGTATAGCGAACCCGTTAGAAAGATGTTGAGGCTTCATCTTCCTTGTCCTGATTACTTCCACGATAGTCATATGACTTTCGATCAACCATAAATAACTTCGAAATTCTGCCTACTGAAAGCCTAATTGATTTTGTCCCAAAGTCTAAGAGAAATTTACTGCTTTCTACTATCAAGTTAGTCCATAAGGTAATTTGTCTGTTGATGTTGCACATTTCAGTTGCAAACATTAAAGTTAAGATATTTAATTCTCGAATACATCTACTACTCTAATATTCTGTCTGAAATGCAGTTATACTGTATTCATTGCCGTCTTCGATCCAACAGTAAATTGATTAAGATGTTAGTGGTAATATTATGGTTTGAAGGTAATGGTCCTTCTCCGGTTTTAGATTACTTTATTGTATACAATACGTTTCAAAAGTAACGAATTATGTTGTCATCCTTTCAAAATTCATGCTATATTATGTCAAAGAAAATGAGCTACTTCGATATGTGTTCCAGCAAGATAAATACCCTAAATACTGCAAAGTTCACTAGAAAAGAATTCGAAGATTAAAATATTAATGAAGTAGACTGGCCTGCACTACCTTCAGACCCAAATCTGCTTAACAGTAAAAATCAAATCATCAAATCTCTATTTGTTACATTGATGTCCTTGTAATTTAATTAAATATTTAAAGACTGCTACCACTTGTCCCAGTTATGTTATCGTAAGTAAACAACACTAACACCTACAATAGACTTCTTGATGAGAACAATTTTAGTAAAGATATTAAGTAAGCAATCCCCAACTGTATATGTGAGCTTAAATTACAGTCTCTTTTTATATTTATTTTTGGCTGCATGTCGGATTGAATAAATTGCATGGATGTACTCATAATGTATGCAGTTGAGTCTAATACAAACACGAAAACCTATTTCGCCTGTTCTTATTTCAAACATAGTAACACCCCTTAAATAAACAATCAAAGTCTAAAACCCAACAAACAAGCAAAGTTTTTCGAAACCCCAAATAACCACAAGCACTCTATTAGGGGAAAACATCTAAGATTGTGTTGAGAGGTCAAAAATTATTTTTAAATTTTACACTTCCTAAGAAGCCCTGCCAAATTTTTTGAGAACTACAAAGTGATATAAGTACGGCAGTTTATTTCACGTATATCCTGTACTGGCAGTATTTAAAGCTCCCTCAATTTTCCCCTATCGCTTGATTATTTAAAGCATTTTAAGCAATTATTTCCATACTTGAAGGTGAAAACAGATATGCCTCCTCTAAACATTTTGGTTTGTTTGAAGTAAAATTGTTGCTTTATGTAGAAACAATTAATTGGGTGAATGAGTTTTAAATGATATTAATTTACTAAGTGCACCGGTATGAGTGAACGTCAAGATATTCTTATGTTTTTACATTTTAAAAACTTTTGAAATAAAGCTCGTAGATTCCAAAAAACAAAAAAAAATAAAATAAAATTTTTTCTTCATTCTAATTAAATCCTTTATTAATCACACTATTTTGTGCCACTGTTCACTACGTATTCTAACAACAACAATTGCTTTATTTGTTATTCCTTTATTTATGCATTTGCGATAAACCAGTAGCAATTATTACAAAATTAACAATTGTTCTGTAGATCTTTGTAATGGAGATCGTCAAACCACGATTGCTTAGTACACACGCAATGCCTCTTCACAAACGATTGACTGAACTTGTACTCCGAGTTTGCATGCTTTGGCTTGCCTTTTATATAGCGACGTAAACAGTCTGATGAATGTTCTAGTAGGCGAAGGTTCTGGTCTTCGGCTTCACGAGATTTCTATGAATGTAAACATGTTGTTTACATATTTAAAGGCCAATCTATCTCCTTTCCAAAAACTTTAGATTTCTAAAATGGGTTGAAACATATTTGGGTAATTAATAATTTTGTGTGAAAATATTAAAAAAATATTGTTTTTGTCAAATAAAACATGGTTGGAGGGTTCGAGAAATATAAAAAAAGTATTTTTGAATTCTCAACATAATGAGCAACTTAGGCTATATAGTTACTCGGGTGTTTTTCATACAAACTTATGCTTAAAATTCATGAAATTTCAAACAATGTGTTGGGGTACTAAGACTTTTGCTGTCCACCGTATGAGTTCGCGGAACATTAGTAAGCATCGGATAAATTTTTACTTGTTGAGCAAACATTATCTTTTCCTTATTATCTTCTTCTTTTTATTGCTTATGCTATTAAAGAGTGTCTTAATAGTATCTTTATCCAACAACGAGTTGAACATATGAAGCAAAAAATTGATATGTTGAACACCTTTGATATGAATGTATGCAGCTGAATAACAGACTAAGGGCCATTATTACAACTTACCATTAAAGTTAGGTTTAATTAAA
>QOCX01005280.1:0-13108 GCA_005959815.1 Sarcophaga bullata | reverse complement strand
CCCTTTGCGATAAACAATAACAATTATCACACAATTGTTCTGTAGATCTTTATAACGGAGATCTTCAAACCAAGATTGGTTTACTTCACACGCAACTCGTCTTCACACAAGACTGACTGAACTTCTATTCCCGCTTTGCATGCTATGCCTTGCCTTTTACATCGCGACGTAAACAGTCTGATGAATGTTCTTGAAGGCCGTCTAGAAATCACTATAAATGTAAACAACGATGTTTACATTTATTAGCTTTCTGTTTGTTGTTGTGTACTTATTACGTTCGATTCTGCAGTGTGTATTACTTTTATTAATCTTCACGGAAAGGATGTGTTGCTATATTGTGTTTATTTGTTAATCAAGTGAACAGTTCGTTGTGTGTTTTGTAGCTGTGTTTAACATTTAATGTTATAACGAAGTTACAGCATTCCCATTTTCGTAACAAAAATACATACGATAACATCACGGTCATCTTAGAAAAATTTAACATAATGGTGCTGTCCCCAGATGTTTAAAACTTTTTTTCGCAATCTATGTCTGAAGCAAGCATGTGCACAAATGTGTAAAACTAGGGTGCACCAACGCGAAGTTGGTAGTGGCATAACTCAACGCCAAAGCCTGGGTTTGATTCCACCAGAGACTCTGGTGTTACTCAACTAATAAAAAAAGAAAGTGGGAATTACTGCTAAAAGCCGAAAAAACATTAAAAAAATTTGAAAGAAGGGTTATCTTGCCTTCTTGTAGAAGCCATCATTTCCTGTATTACAACAGAATGCACAGAGTGAATAGAAGCCATGAATCCTGAGTATGTGGTTCAAAAAAAAAAAAAGCAATTTTGCTGCAAACCATTTCACAAATGAAATTAATTTCTGAAAAACTTATTTCAAAGCACATAAACTATAAACAAGTCAAATTTAGAAAAACCATGTAAGAAGCCAGCCACTATGCATTTGCAAGTTGAAAAAACACAGCAATTAAAATTGTGATAAAACATTTTTCATTTAATAATGAAGTTGGTTTTTGGTAAAAAAACAAAGTTTTTTTTTAAAACCACATTGAGGAGTTTACATGCCGAAATGTCATTTAAGAAATAAATAACGATCTACCAACACTATTATAAATTTTATATGGTTTTTTTTTTTTTTTGTCCCGAATTAATATATTTTATGTGATAATGATTTATTATATAAAAAAGGAGAAAAGAAGAAAAAAAAAAAAGTTGAAAATATTAATGAATATTTTCAAAAGCCACTTCGGATGATTGCAATTTTTCTTTCAATGTGCATAATTAAACAAAACAAATAACTATGGACAACCAAACAAGAAGACAAAATTAAATTTAAAAAATAATATTAATTAAACACCATTTGGCTGCAGTGGAATGAATTTATTATACGAATTATTATGCGTGCATCGTCTTTAAACAATTTACGGAAACAAAATGAAATTTCTTGGCTAAATTGATTTCTAGGAATGCTAACGTCTGATGATGATGACAGATTCACCATCTTTTCAATATGGAAGCTCTTTTTCATTCTGTATGGGCTGCATTAATAAACAAAACTGCCGGAATTTTTGGAGCTCAGAAAACCCACACGTGATTCTTATAGAAGCCAATGCACCCAATTGTTTGAGGACTTTTAGTGCGGTTTGTGCAGGCGAGGCCATTATTTCTGCAGGGCCGCGTTAATTGAATGTCTTGTGTGATGCTAACGATTGATATCTCATGGATGATTTTTTGCTGATGCGGTGAAAACATTAAAATTATTAATAATGCATGAGCCAAGCTATTTTCTGATTGTGCACGGGGGTGGCCAGCCATAGGTTTACAATTGAACCTCAATCGATTCCTGCACAAAATTCAGTATCAGTATTCCACTGAACGTATGGAAGATGTTACCCTTGTGAGGCAACGTTCGGATTTATTGAAAATTTGCAGGAACGAGAAACAGATGAACGGCCGTTTTGGCCAAAAAAAAACACTTTTCCTATAAAGTTTCTTTCGTCTGTGATGGCTGCATAGTAAACAAAATGCGTATATGGGGCTCAGAAACCCACACGTGGGCTTGATAGAAGCCGGAGGATCATACATTAACATAAGTTGGCCATTACAACCCTGCAGTCAGAATTACGGCCTAGTTTCTCATACCACACATTATGTTGTGTGTGTTAATTCTTATAACATGAGTGGCGGGTCTGACATTTAAATCGACTCCCCGAACGACAGAGTTTTGAGAAATCTTGCATGCAATGTTTATTTTACTCCAGAGTTTTGCCAGAAATCTGCTGGAGAGGATATCGCCAAAGAAATGGTTTTTTCATATTTCGTTTTGATGTCTGACCGGGGATGCACCCATTATGAGTAACATTTTAGTGCGGCTTGTGCAGCAGATGCATCATTAGGTCATATTTCAATGAAAAAAAGAGTGGCGTAACAATTACGGTCAATAGGCAGAACCTATAGCACCATGATAACCTATGGTTTTGTACCCGTCGTTCATGGTTTTGATGTGAACTGACGCACATCTCATGCCACAATCGATTTATTGCGGCAAACGTTTGATGGCCATTTAATTAGCCGAAATAGTGTCGTCAAAATGCCGCCAAGAAGCTTCGATTTGACAGCGTTGGAATATTTTCTCTGAGTTGCCAATAAAAAAAGTGTTAGGCTTACAAACCAGAAGTTGGCGCATTTGAAGGCCAACATGTTATAATGCCATCTCCAAGATAACCAATCGCATCGAATGAGCAGCTGTGAGGCTAGCCGCTGAAGCCATATGAATGAAATCAAATTCCATTTCTAAACGAAACAAATCTATTTCGCTACAAAAAATTCTTTTAACAACCGTTTTTGTTTTTATTGCATTTTAAAATTTAAACAGTTAAATAACCCACTCTTTTATAACGATTATTATTATTCGTATCTAGCTTGAAACAATTACGAAAGTGAAAAGAAATTTCTTGTAGCCTTTGTTTAAATTGAATTTCTGTGAGTGCTAACAATTGTTGATGCCGATGATGGTTTTTGCTGATGCCGTGTAAATTATTAAATAATAATTACCACATATGCCTACTATGCATGCCAACGTATTTCTGTTCAAATTTTTTACATTTTTATACGGATTGGCATATTTGAAGAATGAAGGTTAATTTCATTTTTATTACAATTTTATGCATTTGCAGAACCATCATTAATTAAAAAATAGTAATTGAATGGATTTCTTTAAATTAACATGAAATTTATCAAAATCACTCCATGACACACTTCTCTATAAAGTTGGTAAACAGAATACTGCTGAAAGTAAGAGAGTTAAGAAAAATAGAGTGTTGTTGCAAGGCAAACACCAGCACTCTTTAATTAGGCATCAATTTTTCATAAATTTTGGAAGCAAAAGAAAGCTAAGACCTGGACTTACATTTTCTTATAACATCCAGTAGTGCCAGCCCACCTGAATTATTGTTTCAATATATTAAATGTTTTTAGCTTACAGCTTTGCACATATTGAGGAAAAAGAAGAAGAATGGGCATGACAGTAATATAAGAAAATGAAGTCCACGCTCTTAGCTTTAATTTGATACCAATTTATGGCAATCGGTGCTCTACTTACAAAGTTATAAGAAGTTAAAAAAAATACTTTACAAACATCCACACACATCAACACAAAATGTTGTGAAAATTTCTTTTCAAAAATTTGGTGTGTTCTACCAGGCCGAACAGAATTGTGTAGCAAGGGGGTGTTTGGCAAAGTATTTATCTTTAACTTCTTATAACTTTATAACGGTGGCACCGATTTTTATAAACTTGGTATAAAATTAAAGCTACAAATCATTTACTTTCATTCACACAAGCAAATATTCATATATCTGCCACGCCCACTTTAAGAGTTTATAGGCAAATTAAATTAAACTCTTTTAACTTTGCCTGTCTAGCATAAATTTTCATAAATTTGGTAGCAAATGAAAGCTTAGGACCTACCACGCACAGTTTATTATAACACCCAGGTAGGTGCCACGCCCACTAAATGATATTTAGAGTACGTATTGAGAAGAAGGCAAATTAAATGTAAATTAAAGTAAATTGATGCCTGTTTTAGATAAATTTTTATAAATTTGATGGAACAACACAAGCTAAGACCTAGACTTACCATTTTTAATAACACCAGTATACCAAGGCCCTTCAGTGTTTTAAATTATAGTAGACTAGCCATATGTGGCATGAAATTAGACGAAAACACCTGGTTCAAACTTCATTTCAAACTTCTCAAAATTATGAAAAATACATCGTTTGGCGAGTTAAGATCCCAGTTACACTGTAGGTCCCATCAACCTGTGATAAAATTAAGGCACACAATATGAGTGTGTGAAAAGCTAGGTTGGAATTCTGACTAAAAGATTGAATGATTGCTAAAGCAAGTAAAGAATTATTTTCTCTCGTAGTAAACTCTCCCATGAATTACTTCTCTGGGTAGTAGTAGTCTAGTGGCAAATTTGATAATTTAAAGAGTGCTGAGTTTGCTTACGCACGCACCACTCCATTTTGCTCAACTCTTTTACTTCCAGCAAATCCTACAGTAGTATATGATCTGACAAGAACATAGGTTTTCTCTCCTGAAAGCCAGTCTCAATTGAAAAATAAAATAAAATCACATTCATAACGAGATGCTCGATGTAACTACAAACATTTGAGGCCCCAGAGTATTCGTAAACTGTCTACACGCAGTAAATGTCTATTCGATGTATAATTGAATATTTAAAAGAAAAGTGGAAGTTAGCATATCCCTGTAAAGAAAAAAAAAGAAAAAAGAAACTTGCTTGTGAATTTATTTCCTTAAATTTTCATCGCCCTTGCACACTTGAAACAAAAAGCACCGCAAAACTGTATAGCAACAAATGAAATAAATTGAACATCAAGTGCATTTCCAAACAGCAAACTTCAGTCTTCCTTTTTATAATAAAAAAAAAAACAGGCAGACAACACTTCTAATCTAGAAAATCTTAACAAGTAAACGCAATTTAATAAAAGATTGTTGTTTGTAGAAAAAATTATGCATGAAGGAATAAAGAAAAATAGTCTACGAGAAGGCAAAAGAAAATCGATTTCCACAGCGACTACTTTAACAAGGCGAAAGAACTTAATTAACTCAAGACGAGTAACAATGTAATGAAAAGGTGAAGAACCCCAACAACTACACATGGTAATGGCCAACTACTTGATACTCTACTAAACAATTACATTGTAAGACCAAATAGTGTAACACCAAATAGTGTGCAAACACCAATGCCACTGCCTAGTGAGTATGCCAATGTAATGAAAAGGTGAAGAACCCCTACAACTAAATTGTGTTTTGTAAAGAATACATGAAAAAAGATACAACAATTCAACATTCTTTAAGTGGTGCCTAGAGTCTATACATGGTAATGCCATCTACTTGATACTCTACTAAACAAATCAGATTGTAAGTTTGATTGAAGTTTTGATGGCAAGATTTTTCATGAAAAACCTAAACGTACATTTTCTTTTAATACCCTGTAGTGCCACGCCCACTGAATTATCTTTAGATATATTAAAAATATGTTACGGTACATGTACCGTTGTGTGCATTACAAATGAAATTAAATAACACCAACACTACTGCCGAGTGAGCATGCCACCCAGTCATCTGATCTGATCATCTGTACTGTCTGTTCCACTTAAACCAGCGCTTTATTTGCTACACTTAATCGGCTCCCTTTCTGATCTCTATCTCAGCAAAGGGCTCAATGTAATTGCTTCTTGACCTAATCTGGACTACAGACATGCTGCTATTCTGGGAGACATGAAGACGTCTTGTGCGATTATATGTTTTCGTTATAAACTTCTGAAGAAAGCACTTCATTTTCGAT
The DNA here is from genome assembly GCA_005959815.1 of Sarcophaga bullata. Taxonomy (NCBI): domain Eukaryota; kingdom Metazoa; phylum Arthropoda; class Insecta; order Diptera; family Sarcophagidae; genus Sarcophaga; species Sarcophaga bullata. The sequence continues at coordinate 7,231 of QOCX01005280.1, read as the reverse complement.
TTCCAACTAGAGACTACGGCATAAAGATGGTAAAATGCCCCATGAGCTATAGAATCTTATGCTGATGGCATAAAGGAAGCATGATTAAGTGTCATGTTGATTTCGAATGCTTTTGGGTCAATAATTTTCCCTGAAAATTTTTAATTTTATTACACAGTCAGACTGCAATTAACCCTCCGACGAACGTATGTTCAACAACTGCTGTTGTTTAGTGAACGTCAAGGATTTCTAAAGGAAAAGCTAATCACTTAAAGGTAGGTTGAAGTGATAGTTTTCATTCCCAAAGTTTAGTTGAGCATGCACAGCGGTCCGGTGGTTTGCCACAGGTGCCCTGTTCTTACCGAATTCCCCCAAACTCAACGAAAAAAATAATCAGATCAAGGGCTTCACAAAAGGTAACTCTTACATAGGTTCCGGAAAATATGGCCCTCTGCTTTACTAATCTAATACCAGATTTGAAATGAATAGTATACGTACCTGAGCCGTATTACTCTAATGAGCACAAAACGACAGCATGAACCCAATATGCTTCAATATTTCTGACAGTGTAGGTTACAAATAATTGACGGCCATTTCAATTTCAATTTTTGTATATCAGAAATCTGAAATAAGATGAAGAAAACACAAATGCTTTACACCCACTTAATGCTTAAAAGGATTGCAGGCACTAAAGGAACTAAAGGAATGACGTGAGAACTTAATAGTCAATATCATGATGAACAACATCTTTATCGCCATTACAATGTAAAACTAAGTAACGAGAACATTAAAGCAGTAAAGACACCGACAGCGAAAGGTTAACGGCAAATAAAACAACGTTTTTCATTATTTTCCTTTTCCTCTAGCACTTCGTTGTAATAAAGCAAAGACAAAATGGGTTACCATGCTACCAAGTAATTTGTACTGTTCGGCTGTATATGCCCGTATGTATAATGTTACTTGCCAAGTATGAAGGAAGAAAATTCCTACAATAATCCTGGCACACATACTGACTGTCATAGTGATTTTATGGAATGATTGTATGAAGCGGTAGGAATAAAACCTCATAGAAACAAATACTTCGTTTAAAAGAATCTGAATTTGAAACAACTTGAAAGAAAAGCTGCAAAGACCAAAACTCTCATTATGCTACCCACACAAACACACACACATTTCAGAAGCCATTATAGCCATATGTTAAGCAAAAAAAAAACGGCTTAAATGAACGACTGTTTGAAAAGCAACATTTCATTGGATGCATTGCAGATTACGTGGCGGACGACAATGTCGTTATTAACGGAGACCAGCTTAAAACAAGAAAATGATTTTCACTTTTCCATAACTTAGGGCATATTAAAGAATTTCACAAATTTTCATCAGTTTTATACTCAGACCTTGAGACAAAGTCATCTCTTGGAAAAAAGAGAAAAATTTGGTCAACGGACAGCTGACAAACTTATTATCCTAGTGACTACTGTAGAGCTCTCCGCAGATTGAATATCATATTCAAAAAGGTTGTTTGTGCTATTTTACGCGTACTGGCACGTGTTTTAATACTTTCTTTAACTAGATTATGGTGCTTAAGGTTAGGTTGTACTAACAAAATATTTTATCCTATAAAATTAAACACAATGGATGTTGCCTTTACGCATGCCTTAAGCCGGATCGGACAATTCTCCATAGCTGCCATAACATTTCCATTTGGAAATATGTTCACAGGATGAATTGAGGCCTTCTTAAGAGAATCAACATCTTTTAGGGAGAGCCATGTCCTCTACAACTGTCACACGCAGTTTGTAGACATTCTGGTTTCAATTGAGACTTCCAGAGGGCCATTCTTCATTGGAGATGAATGCCGGCAAATTTTTTGAAGCTAAGTTTATGAGTTTCATGGAAAGTCTGCGATTAGTTTTGGAACAGTTAAGTAGTTTCAAAACAGTTTCCTCCCTACACATTGGCCGATGTGTTTGGAGAAATGAAAGTCCCATCAAACTGAAACTGACTGATGATCGCATTCGACATGAGAACTCAATTCAAATGCATTCTTTGATAAACAGACCTGCAACCTATCACTGTGCTTGTATATTTTTTCCTGGACTATAGAAACTTTTTCCTTCGTTAACAAAATTTTACACAGAGCAAGTTGTCAGCGTGCTCCATAAGAAGGCATTTTTGCATTTCTCTATTCGGTCAGGCTAAATTTCACCAATGACATGTGTTATGTTGATTTTGAGCAGCGGTGTGACTAGTAGCCAATTCGCCCCACAAAAGTCTAACGCAAGCAAAGCCCATGGAAATGTTTTGTTGATCTTTGCGTAAAATCTGAGACTTACTCAGTCAATGAAACCATCTGCTTAGTGTTCTATGTTGTAAAGGATATGGAATTTTGTGATCAGTTAGTAAACATTGAGGCGTTTATTCGGTAAAACTAAAATATTGTCTGAATATGCTTTAATTTCACGGACGTTATTAAGAACTTCCGTTTGCATTAGAAACGTTAACGTTGTGGCTTCCTCTTATTTACTTACTTACGTAATTGGCCATTAAGAGACCTATTTATCAATTGTAGCCTGCCTTTACACATCCTCCTAGGAGCCTCTGCTTCAATCCTTCGTTTTCGCCAGTTGGTCACACCAATAGATAGCAAGACTTTCCTCGATATGGTCTCTATAACGCACAGAAGTTCATCCTTCCTCGCCGACTTACGCAAAAATCCCAGCTCAAATACTCGCCTCACAGAGGCGTTCTCCTCCATTCGAACTACATGGCTAAGACAGCGCAGCCGCTGAATGTTTTATACGCTGCACAACATCAGTGTCGTTGAGGAGCTGCTACAGCTCATTGTCGGATCGAATACGGAAATCAATGCCAACAAGCAATGGAACGAAGATCTTAACGTATTATTTTTCTCTCTAATACTACTCTCAAGGGCTGTTGCATCAGTGCTTAATAGTGTCCATGCTTCTTCGCCGTAAAGAAGCACGGGTAGGATGAGCGTCTTGTAGAGTACTAGTTTTGTCAACGAGAGTAATCTCTGCTGCTCAACTGTCTATTAAAAAACCAATAAACCATCGTGTTGACAAAAGCTTTTCTACACTTGGTCTCCAGGACTGACATTTTTTTTTTTTGGCTGTAAAGGCGGAGCCAAGGTAAACAAAATTCACTGAAAGTATAGTTTTTGCCTTAATCTGGGATCCAATACGCCGCATGTCTACAGCACATACATCGTTTTGCCCTCGTTTATTGCCAGACCCATCTTAATAGATTCTCGCTCAATATTATTACAGGCAGTAGTTACATTTTACTCCGTACAGCCTATGATGTCAATGTCGTTAGTGTAGGCAAGCAACTGAACATGTTTTTGGAAAATACTGCCATTGCGTTGCACTCACTGCCTTCTGCAGAACACTCTCCATTACGGAAGCTCGCATATCGGCGTGATAAGGGCCACATTCTACAAAATAAATAAATAAATTGGTGCCAAATGTTGCACTGCAGGGCAACTATTACTAACGACTTAAAAGAAAGAAAAAATATGCGCCAGGAGGTGTAGAAACAATTTCGTAAGAAAAAAAAAAACAAAACTGGCATAGAAAAAAAGGCAAAAAACCGTAAATGGAGAAAAAGTAAGAAATATTAAGGAGTTGTAACTAGTTTTTCATTGAAGCATTCAATTTCCTGGTGAGGGGTGTAATTAAAGTTAGGCTGTAATGTATGACTTTTCCTTTTGCTTACACGTACACATGGTAAAATTTAAACGAATGAACTTGAATTCGCATTGAAAATTTTACGAAAGAAAAAGTAAAAAAAAATGGCAAAAATGGCTAATAAAGGGTGGCCCTTTTAAATGTTTAAATTCCAAAACGCAATAAAACAAGAACGGTTTGTAATTTTGCAAATTTCTTTTTTTGTTGCGAAATAGAATTGTTCAGATGAGAAAAGGAATATTATTTTATACATATGGCTGCCGCGCCAGGCCTAACAGCAGCCACATTCGATTGGACCAATTTTCGTGCACATTTTTCGAAAGTAATGAGGACGTAAGTGACTTCTCGAAAGTTGAGCTTCAAATGCCTAATCGTCATAGTTGAGTCGTCGGTATAACACTTTTCTTTAACAGCGCCAGACGGAAATTGACATCACGATTTCGGCTAATTAAATGACCATCAAACGTTTGGCATAATAAATCGATTGTGGCATGAGATGTGTGGCAAATTGAACCATTCTGTTTTAATCAAACATCGTTTACATCAATACTATGAAAAACGGGTACAAAAAAATCGGTTACCATGGAGCGATAGGTATCATTGACTATAATGTGCGCCGTGTCATTTTCTAAGAAATATGGGCCAATAATGCCATCCGCTCCCACAAGTATCGCCACTACAACTATGCTCAGCGATCAATGGACCGCATTGGCTCTCGGTGACCCCACGAAAACTTGTGGCTTACTGAGCCACACAATCACGCGATTTACCTTGCTTATTCAACCCACCCCGCCGTAACTACCCAAGAGAAGGCAGGAAAACGCAAGAATGCAACCTTTCCGCTAGATCCGACTTCATCTCCACGTTCCCAGCGTAGAGAGTATCCTCATACCTAGATACACTGCTCGTCGGCAATAAATAGAATCACCGACGATCAACCACTACTCGTCGCCCGATTGGGAAATAACCGATGGTTGGGAACTTAAACCGATAAGTGGTCTTTTGTCTTTCTGTCTCGCATTAACAAATTTCTGGAATGAACAGCGAGGCGATGCTTGGTATCAACCGCCTGACACAACTTGCGTCAAGGTTATATTCAGACTACACCATTGTAAAATCTTCCTCCAAACATGGCTGCTAGAAACAGCACACGGAGGGCCATAAGTTCCGAGAATAACGTTTTAGGCTATGACGGTGGTGCGAAGCTATTTAAGGAAAAAACTGACTGCAGCAGAATCCGACATCACGCATATTTTTAATGCGATTCATGAACCAGAGCCTCCTTCCTTGGACCCAAAACATACAAAACTCACAATTTCCAACGGAGAATAATGGATGGCTGAAAGAGTCATCGCTGACCGATGACATAACGAATCTTTACGGATTTCTCAAAACGGAATGTGCAACTGGTATTATTTCGTATAGACTTAGTGCAGCCAAACGGTCATACAGATTAGCTAATCAACCGGGAATTTCAGGCGGTGATTTTGGCTATGTGAACAAGCTGCACCGTATGTGTTGAGAATCTAGGACTACCTCTTGCGAAATTGATCATGTATTGCGGACAACATAGCAGAAATAAACGCTGGAATCTCGTCAAACAAAAAGCGTCGGAGACTCGCTATACCGCATACCGATCCACCGCATGGAGGGAGACCAGGTACACTTCTGAGTTTTAAACAAGAGAACTGTTCGCATACTTACGCATGCAGTAATTGTCAATCTACACAAACTTCAGTCAGGATTCACTGACCCACAGTCGATGATTCGAGAGCGATTCGAATCATTCATACAAAATTTACAGACCTAGTTATTGGTTGCTGCACAAAAAAAGAAAAAGACAAGCAAGCAAAAAACACAGAGCAGCAAACAAAGCAAACACACAAACCTTCTAGCTGAGTAATGTAGATGTTCGTACATATTTACTTTTGTGAGTCGCGTATATGTCGTGAGGTCATGGAGTGTAGAAATCAACAACATCATGCCATAGTGTTACAGTAGATATGAATAATGAGTACTTCAAACTTGAATATCGAAGTAGCTATGAAGTATGATATTAAAATAAGTATGAAATGCTATAAGTACCAGAAATTCACTGATTATTCAAATCTACTCATCTTTTTTGAATACTCTTGCTCGCTGTCTAGATTTTAACGGAAATAATATTTATTGCTCTTGACGCAGTTTTAATCAAAGAAATATTTTAAGGCATTTATATCCTCCTGCTATGCACTAATTATTTTAAATATTTAAACTCAGTTTTCTTACAGTCTCAACTAAGAATCTCTAGAAATACTAGGGGAATAGCACAAAAGGTTGTTTGTGGAACAATATCGTTAGAGAAAGAAAAAAGAAAATTCATTTCATTCCCAAGACTGCTTAGGTTTTATTTGTATTTATTCAGGATTTTTAATATCAATTTTTATAAATTTTAAATATTTAAATGAATTCATTTCGCTTTTTATTCTCTTTCTTATTGTTATTTTAATAAAAAAAAAAATGCTGGCCATCTGCCAACTCTAAACCACGTTTACTTTATTTCTAGCGAAATCAGCGAAGAAGAAAAAATCCACTTTGGTATCATTTATTCCATGATGTTTTTTTTCTCATTTTATTTCCGCTTCTTTCAATTTAAACATTTGCATACAATCTTGAGCAGGGTATTTTTCCTCTTTGGACTCCTTTCTTTGAATTTTACTTTTTTTTTTGAGAAAATATGGCTTTTAATAATAAAAATCAAAAGATTTAAATAAATCTTGGCTTTTTTATATGCTTTTCCTTTCGTTTATATTCTGACATTTGCTTTAAAGAGCAGAGCAAGAAATATCACGCCTCTCTAGTTAATATTTTTATTAAGAAATTTTTGAAAATTTCGTGAGAAAAAGTTTAACCGATAATCCTTTAAAATGTTTTAACATTCGAAACGTTAGCATATTGTAACCATGACTTTATATCAACTGGTTTTGCTGGGGCATATTTAATATAACTAGAGAGAGAGAGTGAGTAAGAGAGAGCTTTATATCTTGTTTTTCCCTATAATTTTATTTTAATAAGAATTATTTACTTTATTCAAGTGAATATGCTGTGTTACATTATGTTAAAGATGGCTACACCTTTTATGCTGTAAACACAATGAACGCAACGCAACAGCACAACAGTTTTGCAATTGCAGCCTGCAGAGAGCGGCAGCAAAGCATAAGAAAAACAAACAATAAATAAACAATTCATTTGTTCAATGATGCCAACTAAAACGTTTTTTTAAAACCTCTATTTCATGCTTGACTGCATTATTATTGACAGCATTAGTATCCACATTGCCAGCACAAATTATCACATGGCTGCGTATGAAAATTATTAGACCAAATGCAAAGCATAAGACAACGCGTTGTCTTTGAAGTAAGCACTTCCATATTCACACCTGACATACATAATGAGCCATAATGAGCATCTCACTTCACTTCAGTTGTGTGTGTAAATTTTATGCATAAGTGGCGGGACCTACCAATTAAAGTCGGCTCCGAACATCGGATTTTTGAGAAACTTTT
>QOCX01005279.1:0-13108 GCA_005959815.1 Sarcophaga bullata | reverse complement strand
AAGTGTCTTCCGAACCTCCCACTTGGAACCTCCTTTCTGACAAATGCAATGACCACGAGATTACTATTAAGTTGTGTCAGGTTGTTGATAACCGACACTGGTTTAACGTCTATTTTTTTAGGGTGATGTCCAGTGATGTTTAATTCAGTTTCAAATAACAAAATTTGATTAAGATGTGCCTCAATATCATTCCAGATACAGATCACATCTACATCATTTCGATGTGTAGGGCACTGTGTAATACATTTTTAAACTGTTTGTTTCTCTTTAATGTCATGCACTTTTTTCTTTTACCCTTTCCCTTGGGGATAGCAATACAATACATAAATGCTTGGGTATTCGAGTAGCTGAGATTTGCAAAATACTATACATTAGAAGGACGTATATGAGTAACCAAGTAAGGGAGCAAATAAAAATGTTAAGCAGACAGTCTCAGAAGAAAAGCATTGTTCACATAAAATCAGAAACATTCGAGTGGCAACACTGAAAATGCTTAACGAGTTATGGAAAATCAAGTCGTACTTAAAAGCGGAACAGTATTAAATCGAAATGAGCACGAATTGTGATAAAAGATGAAAGAATTTCAGCTATTTCAACGTTATGGAGAACACTTTAAGACTACAGCAATACATATGCCCTGATACTCTATTAGCGTGAGGATCGTAGGTTCCATTCCTATTTTAGGCATCACAAAAATCGTTTAATATTCATAGTTATGCTGTGGAGAAAATTGAAAATTGTGTTGGGTATACTGCCAGCCTAGTGTGTACTGTGCTATGCTATTAGTTTGATGGTCGTAGGTTCGATTCCCACTAGAGCCTCTGCTCTATTACAATACACCGAGAATAAGGCTTCCTCTCATGTACAAGTTACACGAGAATTAACGGCTTACGTTACTCTAGCCCGTATACATAATATATCGTTAGATAATTTGTATTGGTATTTTAATAATAAAAATAAAAATTTACTTACCTGATCAGTGCTTCAAAAAATTTGTAATTTTGGCTTAAAGATCGTGCTATATGTTGCCTTTTCTACAGAATTGTTTGCCATCACATTTCAGTACAAATAAGTGCGCATTTGTGTCACTATCATAAAAGTGTAATCTATTGCAAGCGAAGAGATTTCTGCATTCGGATTTTTTGCGAACAGCTTTTCAAATAAGAATGTGAATAGATGTTGGAAATAGTTATTCTTCTGCTTACCATGAGCATTATTGTTAAAGGACAACGACTAAAGGATATTTTTAATATAAACAGTACAGTAGTGGGATAAATAGGAAAAATACGTAAAGTCAACACAGTAGAATAAAAAATATTGTAATTATTCCATGTATCGATACAATTTAATTCACATGCATCGGTTTTTAATTTTAAATTGTAATTAAAATATCAGCTTACTTTTCTTTAACTCAAGTTTAATTAAAATGAAAGAAAACATGTGTTTATAGCAGTTAAAATGATTCCATTATCTTACGTATTATAAATATTCAGCAGAAGTTCAATAATTAAGAAAGGTGTAGCGGTGTGATTTTAATTTTATGATGGGAAAATTAACAAAATTTTATTCAAGTATTTGTTTGCTGGCTAAACATTTTTTCCATTTTCCATACAATATGTGGATCCTAAATCAATAAGTCAACCAAGTTTCGACTTCTTCGTTAAAATCGAAGTGCTGCTTAGTCAGTATGAACCAAGCCTGGTGAATACGGTAGATGGGATAGCAGTTTCTGGCCAAATATTTTGTTTGTAACCTGTTGTGTTTTGGGTGCGGGCGCACATAATTACCCTGTCATATCTTGTGGCATATCTTGCTGCTCATTAGTTGTCACTAACGATATGTATTCACCACCAGATCTTAGGAGCCATACCTTTCTGGTCCCACCAAACACTCAGCATTGTCATCCTGCTGAAACAAACTGACTATACAGCCTAAGATGATGATTGTACCGTATTAACCGGATATATTTTATCCGATTACGGTGTTTTGAAAATAACAATTCGTCAATAACAATTCCATGCAACACCAATTTTGTAAATCAAAATTCAGAATTGATTTTTCGGTTTTCTATCTGCCTTTCAATCAACACATGTGGCACCCGTTTTCAAAACTTTTGTATCATTCTTCTGCAGTGGCGGGTAATTTAGTGTTTAGAATGTTTCAAATTATTTAGCCGTCATGTCAGTTTATATTTGATCTGATTTTTGCTTGGAAATTTTAACCCGGCCTTCGCCAACACTATTGCCTTGCCATCAGACTCTCGACAATTCATTTGTGTCTCACTTGACCAAATAACTCTTCCAATCCTCTATCCTGACAGCAAATTTCTGAACAATTTTTAATAATTTGTTGATGTATTTTGGCGAGCTTTTATCTTTCACTTGGGTGCACGTGGCCTCCCATGCCTAAGTTTGAAATGGAGTTCACCGTTTGTGCCGTCTCCACGAGTGTCTGAGTGAAGGCGTGATTGTGCGTTCATTTCTGCGCGTCAATTGGGCATGAAAGTGATAAATTCTGTAGCAAAGGTGGGTTTTTTGGGTTGTGTTGAAGCCGTCGCTGAGGTCTAGCTAGGTCAGTGGGTGGGCTTATTAGACGAAAGGCCAGGGTTCGAATCCCTCGGTCAAACATCAAAACGAAATATGCGAAAAAAATATTTCTTTCTTCGGGGCGACTTTTCTCTCTCAGCAGATTTCTGGCAAAAACTCTGAGAGTAAATAAAATTGCCATGAAAAGTTTTCTCAAAAAAATCTTGTCGTTTCGAGTCGATTTTAGAACTGAGGTCGTCCCCACCACTCATGTATTAAAATTAACCACACGCAACAGAAGTTGTGTGAAGAAGCTAGGCCGTAATCCTGACTGAAGGGTTGTAACTGGCCCAATTATGTATGTATGTATGTAGAAATGCTGCATAGAGTACCTATTTAAAATTTGTTATGAAATCGACTGACTTGAGGTCGTGAAGTGTTGCTTGAAGCAGAAAGATCAATGATTGTGGTGGGAATGGCAGAACCAAAATAAATTCTTACTGTATGTTAAGTAAGTTGAGAAAGGTTGTTTTTCACCAGTGAACATCGAACCAAGAAAGAATATCTGTCTTATACATTCAGTAAAGAATTCTTTTGTGTACTGCTTGAAAAATACTCTTTCAACTGTTAGCACGTACATTTAATAAAAAAAAATTATCAACCACATCTACGAAAACATTTTGCAATAAGATGAAACGTATTACTTTTGACATTTGCACTTTGCAGTGATGCATTTCATATACATATCTGTACGTACATAGATAGATACATAAATTCAATAAAGGAGGGTAACTACAAAAGACGTTTATAGATAGACGTCGGCACAAAGAGAAAATATGTATATGTAGTGGTAGAAAACATGTATAGTGCTAAATCCGTAAAGACTGCGTATTTAAATTCACAAATATTCTCCCAAAAATGGAGATCATTACTCATTATTATTAGTGAATCTCATTGGAAAATAGTGAAATCCTACTGTGATATTTTTTGGGTGTAAAAAAAGGGTGAAAAAAGCGACATAAACCTTCTTCTTTAGGAAGCTGAGAGGGAACTTAATGAAATTTTACGCTCAATTCAACTCACATTCAGCGTTGCAGTAATTTTAAAAAACTTTTTATTTCTGGAAAAGAAAACCCTGCTCTTTTCAAGAAAAACTTATTTTTCTAAGAAAATACCAAAATTTTAATAGAATATACTGGTGTCAAGTATGTTTGCTACTTGGCCTATTATATTTATTTGCTGACTTGCTCGGGAGTAAATATTTAAAATTGAAATTTGTTGAAAAACTTGTTTTTTTAGAAAACAAATTTAATGAAAACATTTTTTCATTTCAAAAAACTTGGAAAAAATAGCGAAATCTTGGCAAATGGCCAACGCTGCTCACACTGTGGATGTTCGGTCTTAAAATGTTAAAAGCCGGATATGTTCGGCCTGGAGGCTATTGATGCCGACGTCTGTTTATAAGTTAAGAGTAAAGTAAAAGGCATATACACTGAATCAAATTATTGTCCGTACACCATGCAATTAAAAATATTTTACATCATAATTCAGAAAATACCAGGTCGATTTAAGTGAACTTTTTTCGAGTGGTAAAAAACGATTAAATATTTGAGACAATAAAGATTAAAAATAAATTTAAAAGAATTTGAATGGAGATTATTTTGAATTACCACTTTGAATTATTTTCTGAATTTTTATATAAAAATTAAGAAAACCTTTTATAAGAAATTATAAGAAAATTTTTTTATCTATTATGTATTGAAAACTAAAATATAAGACTTGCAATTTGACTGAAGTTGATTGACATAGTTCATATGCTACCTTGAAAAAAAGGTCTTTAAATGAAAAGTAGATTGAAGAGATGGAGAAGCAATTGACTAAGATTAAATACGGAAAACTTAACTTGAGTTAGCAAAATATCAGAATATTAATATCAGAAAATTAATGAATGATATTACCGTACCCAGATGCCAATAGGGATATATGATAACAATTTATTTTTTTATTTTCTGGTTTACAATATGATGATATGAAAGAAATTAAATTGATGACCAAATTCATAAAAAAAAAATTTCGCAACGTTTGACCAGAAAATCTCAAGGATAGAGTTTAATATTGAAATATATTCTGGAGTGATATTATAGTGCGATTGTAGCAATGTTTGCGAAAATTTCACTACTGACAGATGCAAGACTGAAGTGTTTTTTTTTTTTGTTCATCTTGTGTCTCAAGACCGTCCATGAATTAGTTTAGAATCAGAACTTTATCTTGGCCTTTATATATAAACAACTTTTTGATCCTCTAAATACTATTATCCAATCGTGCGGTTTGTTACCGTTACCTTCATTACATTGCATAAAAATTAATTTCACATACTCGTTTTCAAGAACGAATGAAATCAAAAGATCAAAGAATCATTCTTTATAGGCAGACACACAGCTATTTTATATGAAAGCCGGTCCCATCCATTATAAAATTTCTTAATTGCTTTCAAAGTACAGCGTGGACTTAAATCCTTCACGCAGACTACACGCAAAGCTCTTAAAAATGGAGTCAAAATCGATTGAATTGAGATTGCACAACTCTTAAAACGCGCGTTTGTGAACAATATGAAGCCTAGTGCTTATTTTTTTCATAGCATTGGTTTGTGTTGCTCTACGTACCCTTTAGTCTGCGATGGATAATTTTCTTAGAATTAATATGCTATGTTCTTATGAGTAATGTTAGACGAAATGTGGTGCTAGTAGTGTTCCTTGGTCAGGCTCTCTCTTCTAATAACTGCAGTTATTTTGTGATATTTTTGATATGGCACTATTGTTCATATTTGGTATAATTTTGCGAAACTTAAATGTAAAGAAAAGAGTTTTTTTAACCAGTTTTAACATAAAGAACCGCCGTAGTCCTAGTAGATTAGTGTGTTGGCTTATTAGACTTAAGGCCACAGTTCAAACCGTGGTCCAGACTTCAAAACGAAATATGAAAAAAAAAATATTCTTCAGTGACTTCTTCTCAATAAATTTCCTGGCAAAAGCTCTGAGAAGTAAAATAAAATTTCCATGAAAAGTTTCTCAAAAAATCTATCGTTCGGAGTCGACTTTAAACTGTAGGTCACACCACTCCTTGTATAAAATTAACACACACAACAGAAGTTGTGTGAGAAGCTAGGCCATAATCCTGACTGAGGGGTTGTAATGCCATTATGGTATGTAGTTTAACATAAAACAAATTTTTTTCTAAGGAGGCGCCTAAAAATCCCTAGATGTAATGGATTTAATACGATAGCATGTAATCTAATTTAGTTTTTGTGATCTCACTGAGAACATAATAACAAACTACATGGAGTGCTAATTACACGTCCTGAATTTTAAGAATTGTTGTTGATGTTACTATTTATTTAACAGGTTTTATTAATTATTTTAAATATCATGTGGTAAAAAATTATTTCTTTTAAGAATAAAATATAATATCACTACCACTGTATATTCTAATGCTCTTATACTATATGGTTGGATAGCTGCCTCCGTAGTCTACACAGAGAATCTAGAGATTACACTAAACGTAAATGAGTTACGTGAGTGGTTTAACCATACTCAGTTCAGATAAAATACAATTGTATGCATTACATACTATGTCAACTCCGATTCGGTATGTAGTTTCTTCTACATACATGACCCAAAATTTTTAAGTAATAATATGCAAAGGCACTACGGCGAATACACTCATTGGACTTTAAAGTTATAATTTTTACGTAAAAAAAAACCTAGTGACGCTGCTACTCGAAAAAATACATACAATACAACATAAGTTACATTTTCAATTTTCAAATTTTTGAATTGAATTTTTTTAGTTTATTTAGGACACCGTGAGATTTTAACGTTCGTGTCCTCTATTTTTGTGGAAGTTTATTAATTGTTATTTCGCGGTATAATTCTTGCGGTTTTTCACTGAACAACAAATTAAAAAAAATGTCCATTTATTTAATGGCTGAAATGGTCAATTAGGTCAGCTTGAATCGGTAATAAAAACACATCTCTCAGAAAACTTGTTTATTAAACCTTCAGTGAAACAAATAAATATTTGCTAATTTATTAGTTACGGAAGATTTCTCAAATGTATTTGTTGGTCACCATGAACCCAGAAGAAGCCAAAGGCGACTAAATAGACTTGAAAAATGTTTTCGTAGCCGCCAATATCATAGGCTAAGCCTTTTTTGTAATGTAAAGGCAGCCCTTTCATTTCACAAGTGAGAATAAGAAATAAACAGCAAAATATTTGAGCATCCAAGCGTCTTATACAACAACCATGTTTTTGTGGGAAATCAATATACGTGTTATGCCCGGAAAGAAAAACTATACAATCGAACAAGAAAACAGACTGAATTGGCTTTGAATGTATAAATATGCTGGTCAGATGGTGTTTTAAAGAGGCCGCTTTAAAGAGGCTTTGGCGGACCAAACAAATCTAAAAACGACTCAAATTGAGTCACACAAGATACTAAGTGTTGAGGCAAAGGGACTCTATTCTACTCCAGCGGTAGAACAGATCATTGAAGACAATGTTTAGAATAATGGAAGACAAATCTAGCACGTAGCTTTCTCTTTAACTATCCCTTTGGGAGAACAAGTAGATTCTATAATTTTAGGAAATTCGTCACAACGAGACTTAGTAATAAAACTGAATTGTGTAATCTGCCAACTACATAGAACATAGAACAATTCTGACCAACAGTGAGAATATTTTCAACCCTGGGAGAAACTCGCAGATTTATTCCAAGGCGAAGTATATGCCATCATAAAAGTGCTCAATTTATTCTGACTAGAAGGTTGAAAGAACGGGTCACTACTAGCTGCTCGGAATGTTATCTGACAATCAAATCTCCATCCAACCACTTGGCTTTTATGAGAATAAATCGAATATAGAATCGAATAGATTGTCTGGGGTTTCTTAATCAGCAAGGTAGGTAGGGAGGATCTGGTGGGCTGCAGGTCAAATGGAAATTCACGACAATGCGCTGACAGATGGCTTTACAAAAAAGACTGCTTCCACACAGATGATAGGGGTAAACAGTGGGTCTTTTGACAGAGCACTATAGACTCAAAATCTGCTTGTGAATTATCTCGGACCCAGCATGAAAATTCTACGATGATGAGAATGAATCATAAGCATACAGTAAAATCCTGAATTTTGTCAGGACAGTAGGATTGGAGAAGAAATTATAGGAATAGCGTATATAGATTGAGCTCAGTATAGTAGAACTTATGGTAGTTGCACCGTAGCTCCTCTTCGCAACGGCAATAAACCAACTTCAGAAGGTCACATAATGACACAGTGATGAGAAAGAATATTATCTAATACGTTGAGTCGTGAAGTCGTAGAGAGAGTAACGCATGAAACAGTTAATTCTTAATCAGATTTTTTTTACGTTAAATTGCTTCACGATTGAACTTTTTTTTTTCAATTCTTCAGGCGTTCTAAAACAAAATATTTCAAAATGTATCATCTTTAATGCAAATGAAGCAGAACAGAATATAAAAAACGAACATCGTAATAAAAATAAATAATGAAATTATGTCTGAGCATTTACATATGTATGTACAATGACAGCAATACATAATAATAAACAGCAGATGCGTATTTAATTTTAAGTTTTGATAGGTTGAGTTATTTGCCTATTATTTCTAATTCTTTTAAGTTCCTTTAATTTATGAAATTAAACATTGATTTTAAATTTATTTTTATCATTGTATTGAAATTATTTTGGAATATAATTACAGAAAATTTAAGTGAATTTACCCCTCCCCCCTTTACAAATACGCACCTGAAGTTCATGTAATCATAAGATACACAATTTACATTTTCTGCTTTGTCTGTGTTTTCCTTTTTTTAGCCTTTTTGCTCTCCCTTTTATCTCTCACTCATTTCTTGGGTTTTAATATCCTGCATGTTCTAATAACCGTTTGAAGTTGTTCATATTCAGACTCATTACACATTAAACATGAATTTACACAGTCATACACATGATGCAAATACAATATTTCTATCTACACAGTACAAATACAAACAAGAACTTTTGAATGTTGTTGTTATCCTGCGAGTATAAGTGGGACTGGAGAAAACACGAGTGTAATGCATAAATTTAGCACTTACGTACATGTGTTTGAAAATTATTGTTATCATCAGCAACTTTGTTTTTGTTTTTATATTTGTATGCTGACACATTAAAATAGTTTTTTGCACATGCATACATACGTACATACATACATACATCCACTCATATGTATATACTCATCTATATGCTGAAATGTTACAAGAATCTACGTCTTTCTACTTATGATGTGATTGCACTCACGTATATACACCCACACATATACACTTACATTTGATTTTTATGTATTTGCAAAAGCATTCTTACTTTTAGAACAATGTCTGATTATATAATTATGTCACCAAATGGGAAGATACACAAGACCCTGCTCCGTCTTACTTTGTCATTATGTCTTATGTGTTCGTTCTTTCTTTTTTTACTTCTTCTAAAATTTCCCCACTTTCAGTCTCACATACCATATTTTGATGGCATGGCACATAACGTGTTCCATTAGTCTTGGTATTCTTTTGCCTTTACTTTACATCGTTAAGTTCTAGTTCTAGTTCTAGTTTAAATTTAGAAATAAAATATTTTAATTCGTTTTTTTTTTCCTTACCGCTTTTGTGATCATATGGCTTCCATAAAGTATTCTCATCTTACACAATTTGTTGGTATTATTTTTACGTCTTTCCATATAAGGTCGCCCTGTCCTTTTCTTGTCTACTTAAGCTTTGAGGATCCCCTACATTGCTACCCTAGCATCTTCTTACTAATAGTATGGCCTATCTCTTATAATTCCAGATATACGGTTGCCTCAAACGTATAATTGACCACTAAGTATGAGATTATTCAAATGCTGATTTTTCCACTTCAGTAGAAATATTTCAAAAAGATTTTTATGCAGTTTTATGGATAATTAAAAAGCTTTTAAACAATGTATAATACTTTGCATTTTTTATTTCAAATTATTTTTAAACCAAAAAAAGGAAAAAAATTAACGTAATATTAAGTTAAAAATTTGAACTTAATATAGCTGCGTCAAATGTAACCCAAAGATGTCAAATCGCGTAAACGATGAGGTCAGTGGAATAAAGCATTTTTGATATTAAAGTTGTCACCAAATTGATTTTGCTGTAAATGTTGTTGGTGTTTAGCTAATTAAAAAATTCTTGATCAAAATACTCATCCTTCCATAGAAGTTGTCTTATTTAGAAGAGTGGAGCAAAATATTTACATAAACTTTTCAACACAGGCGAGAAACAAAGCTCAACAAGATTAGAAAGAAAATGAATCGAAATTTCAACGATTTTTTTCCAGACTTTGCGCTATTGCAGTTATCTCTCCTCTTCGATACACAAACAATCAATAATAGCGCTGATCAAATGTTGCTTGCTAACAAGAAATAAATAAAATAAATGAAATTAATTTTCACACTTTTAGATGTAAACGTATAAGCGCAGTCCTTTTTGATATTTATAGTCCGTTAGTATATTTATCACTAAGCCGGAATGAAATACGAAATGTTACTAGGTATTGGGAATCTTTTTGCCAACTTCTGATTTACTTACCCTGCCAACACTGCTTATTACCGTTCTTTTAGAATTATAATCATTATACAAATCTAAAATACCCAAATCAAATCTTAAATGCGAAGTAATTTGGACTGATTTCACAATTAAATTTTTGCTCTTAGTTGAACAATAATTATCATATTATTTAATTACCCAGTCAGATGCTTTTTTGTCAGCAAAGATAAAATTATCCAACTTTGTCAAATTACGGACCTTACAATCCTTTGATTTCTTTCCAATTCTGCAACAATTCGCATATGAAATTTACGCCCATAACACATGCATGGAAATTTAAAAGGCTCCAAATGGTTTCGGTGTAAGTAAGATTGCTCAGCAGGAATCTGCGTTTAAACTGTAACTGATTGTAAATACGACCTCAACTAGTTTCAAGTTCAATGGCGAGGATTTTTCACAATTCAAAAAAGTTTACAAATTTAAAAATGTTAAATTTTTGGTATTTAAGCGTGTTGAACATACATACATACATACATACATACATACACCCTTCAGTCAGTATTACAATCTTGTTTCTCATACCACTTATGTTGTGTGTGTTAATATTCACATGAGTAACGAGACTTATTTTAATGTCGACTTTGAAGAAAAGATTTCCTGAAAAACTTTTCACGGTAATTTTATTTACTCTCAGAATTTTTGTCAGAAATCTGCTGAGAAGAACTCGCCAAAGAAATATTTTGATATTTTGGTTTTAATGTTTGACTTAGAGTTTGGACAGTGATCCTACGTTCTAGTAAGCCAACACACTACCTATTAGACTACGACGACTTCACAACGAATAGTTGAAATGATTTTTTAACGCTCACACAGAAAATTTAATTAACGTTAATCATTTTTAACAAAGAAACGTATTTTGATGTGAAATTTATTGAATATGATTCTAGGGCTAAAAACCTAACTTCATATTATATCATATATATTACTTTTTTCTTCCCGATTTCTTAACAACATTCATTGAAAATTATTTTCGGCAGAACTTAAAAAATTAATCAACTTTTCTCAGAAATATAAAAGTGAACAGAGGATATAAACTGAATATTAACAACAATAATAGAAAAAGCAGTAAAGTGAAATAAAATTCACGATTGCAAACAAATTTTCACAAAAACTTAAGATAACAAGGGAATCCTGCTCCATAATAAAGAATAATATTTGAATCCCTCTTAAGCGTTCTTTATTTATTATACAGTTTTTTTTATTTTGTTTGTTGTTGTTTTTTTTTTCAATTTAGTTGTTGTCACTATTTTTATTCTATTTCGTTGTTATTCAAATAAGAGTCCTTTAAAACGATACTTCGTAAAGATTTAATTTAAAAAAAAAAACCTTTCTTTTGTGCATACTTTCAGCAAACAAATCATTTTTCGGTTTTTGTTTGTAAGCCGCAAAGCGCAATGATGACTATTCAACATTTTTATTCATTTTTACTTTAAACCTGCTTTACGTGCTGTATTGTTGATATTTTTACGTTGTGTTGTGAATAGAGTCCTTTTAGCTCCTTCCACTAATTTCACTTTTTTATAAACCAAAACATTTATTGAAGATTAACTTTTTTTTTCAGTTCACTCTGTATGCGTTATTGAGCGAACAGGCTAATTTAAAAAAATTGGGAAAATTTATCAACAATTCATAATAATTCCTTTGGCAATATGCGAGACAGGTAAAACGAACCTACGAGAGGACATTACTTATTCGTTTTTTTCAAATATTTGCAACAATTATCAAACACGGCAGTGCATAATGAATTAATCATTTTATGCTGAATAAAGTCCTTAAGTTAAACAAAAAAATAAATTTGTTTGTTACTACCAAGTAAATTAATTGAAGCTATACAGTAAAAAGATTTCGAGGAAATCAAATTTTATTTCTTTGTTTGTTGATATTGTTAGTTGGTGGCTTCAAGTCAATTCAACCTATTATTTTGGAATCAAACTGGAGCTATGAAGACTGCAAGGTTAATGAAAGACCAGCTGAACGCGAAATTCATCAGCGCATAATATTCTTGCAAATCAAATGACTGACTTGTTCTCTTCTTAATTGTCACTACATAATGCCAGTAAACTCTATGTTTTTAGAAATGATTCGTAATGACAAACTATCTTAAAGAGAGAGTAAACAGGTGGTTGGCATATAATGGGACATGAAATGTATTCACTTTCAAACTGAAATACTCACAGCTCACAAAATGCTATTAAGCTACTTTACAAAATCTAAAGATATGCTAAATTCAAGTTTGACATGATTTACATTGGACAAGAAATGGTAATAGTATCCGAAAGCTTCTAGGATGTTAATAAGAGATGGAATGCATAGTTGCTTCAACTAGATAGAGCAGGATCACTGATCATGTAGGAATTCGAGGCAATAAGCAAATAAATCAGTTAACGAGGTGAATAGCTTTTACGCCGCTAATGAATTCAGCTCCATTCAGCGTAGTTGAAAGAAGGGATTTGATGGACATACATGACGAAAGGAAAGAGATGCAGGCTTCCTCTGCCTATCAATAGGGATTCAGACAACTTATACTTTTGTTGCGTAATTACAATGAAAAGTGATTAGAAATATGCATCAGAGTATCGAAAAGTAACTAAGGATAGTAACCGACATTTCATTAGGCATTCTAGACTCCATGAACTCTTGTTTTATAATAGGGATTAATGCAAGCCCAATATGTAGACTCAATATGAATCGCCAATACACATATTTCAAACTTGTGTGCCGTTAATACAACTTATGCATCAAGTGATAGGCAGGCGGTTATCCTTACCGACATTTGATAGGGCATTAGGATTGCAAGGGCCATTACTTTGAAGACAGCACAATAAATGATCAAAATGTAATGTACAGCGTCATATTAATTATTATGTAATATACACATAAAAGATATCACTGTCGTTTAATGATATATACAA
>QOCX01005278.1:0-13111 GCA_005959815.1 Sarcophaga bullata | reverse complement strand
TAGTTGAAAGGTACATGGTAATTGCTGCTGAAAGATAGCAAATTGTGTTGATGATGCAGAACTTTGATTACCATTGTAAAACGAGCAGCATTTGGATTTGAAGATAAATAGATAAATAAATAAAAATCCACAAAAAAGCGTTTTATTTGCATACATATTTAGTTAGAACGAGAATAAAACTTTCGGGAAGATATAATGGATGTTTATATTAAAAAGACTTCTTCGTATCCGACTAAACCGACAAATTCGAAATAATTTTCATGACTATACTTATCATCAGGTTCTATTCATTGTTCAATGACTTATTTACATTTCACGTGGGCGTTTCAATGATAATTGTGTACTTAAATATGAAAAAGTCTAGCGAAAAGTCTATTGAATTTCTTTCAAATTAACTACTGCATTGGCTTCAACATATTCAGAATCAAAATACACACATGTGTACGGTATAAAATATTGAGGAAAATATATACAGTCGGAAAATTAACGAATGAGGATGGGAAAGTCCATGCAGATAGAGATGAAAAAATGCCATTCACATTCAAAACAGTAGACACAATTCAGGTTCATTTAACAGTTTTGAGATATACAACATAAATGCGAAACGAAAGGATACAAAAGTCACTAGTTGTGTTGTGTAGTTTTAACTATTATATTTGTATGTAAACACGAATGTAAATACAACATTTTCAAAGGATAAGAAACTTTTTGCTGTTTTTGTAATGAATTGATTACTACAATCCTTTAGACTAGATTACGACTGAGAGCTTCACATTCATCGATGTTAAGTGAGTTAAATTTGATCTAAGGAACACGCGAACGACAGATATGAGAAGCTTTCTCAGAAAAATGTTTTACTCTCTAGACTTTTGCCAAAAGACTGCTTACGGAATGTCATCGAAAGAAACATTTTTTTTTTAATTTTTCTTTTTTAATTAATTTTATCTAGTAATGTAACAGACCACCTTGATTCTTTTAATTTATCATTTCTTTTTATTAAAGTCCTTTCATATGTTCGAAAATGTTAAAGAAATGCTAAAGGTTTTTACACAAACGACAATCCCAATATCTATAAATGCTGAAATTTTTATAAATAATTAAGTAGTTAAATATTCTACTTAAAAAGATATTCATGAATTTAATTTAATATTAATAAGTATTTAAGAATTTTAAGACTATCCTATGGGGCATACTATAAGTACAATATAAATGGTTTTCAAGTGTCTATGGTACGAACATTTTTCCATTGACTGCACTTATTCCATCGTGATATAACATATTAATTTAAAATTAACTAGTTTTAGTTTAGTTACCCAACATGGTAATATAAATATGGAATTTTAATCCTTAATGTTTTAAAAACAACAACAGGTACAATATACATATATAAAGGTCAATAAAAATAAATATTTATAAAGATGAAACGCAGATTGACTTTAATGTGCTCGGCGCGTATTAAATCATCTTTTTTTCATCATTTCGGTGTTTCTGCTTTCCTTTATGGAGCACCACTTCATATGAGACACCCTTCAAATGAATTTGTTTTCCATATTTTCCATATACTGTTGAAAATAGGAAATCTGAAAAAGCCATGACCAACAACATCCAACAAAAGCAAATACAGTGGACGTTCAATAGTACACACCTTCGTTTGTATGAATTTATCATAACACGTTTACGGTCAAATAATTGTGCATTAACTGTATATAATTAGTAAACGTATACTGTTTGTTTATCCTATACGCCAATGAGAGTTTTAGTTTTAACTTTACTACCTGTCAACCGATAAATAGTCAGATTAGATGAATTTTTATAAGTAAATATGAATATATTGTGTCACATGTCTATAAACATGCGTTTTATTTTATTAAATATAAGGTGGAAACCCTATAATAATAATTAATCAAATATTACAAAAAAGACTGACATTAAATTATTCGTACTATTGAACGTCCACCGTAAAAGCGAACCAACATTTTTCATTTTTGAAAGGCAAAATTTTAGATCATAGTATTCCGTTCGTTCTGTTGCACCACAACTAGGTACAGTTATACAAATAAAATAAAAATAAATGCTAACAATTGCATAAAAGGGGAAAAAAACATACAGACACACACACAAAAGACGAA
Source organism: Sarcophaga bullata (assembly GCA_005959815.1). Classification (NCBI taxonomy): domain Eukaryota; kingdom Metazoa; phylum Arthropoda; class Insecta; order Diptera; family Sarcophagidae; genus Sarcophaga; species Sarcophaga bullata. Next base: position 10,982 of record QOCX01005278.1, on the reverse strand, counting down.
ACTTCAAAAGGATACTTGAAACATTATTTCAATGCTTATGCAAAGCCAAACAGGGCATTTAAATTTTATGTTATACGAAGGAGAAACATTTCAATTTTGCACACTATTTGAGAAAAATTTGAATATCAGTGTTTTTCATGGTACACAGTCTGCGGTCTGTATTTTATGTAGAAAATAATATTCTTTCAAATTTTATAAAAAAAAAAAAAAGAAAATACTATTAATTGCACAATAAAATAAAAATGTATATATGTACATACATAAATAAATAAACTTTTAAATAAAAACAAAAACCAATTTTAATTGTAAAGAAATCATCATCTTATCAATTAGTCCACGAATTAATCCAATCTAATTATAAATGCATTTTAGTTAGAATACATTTATGAAATGTTCATGGTATAAGTCCGTAATAGAAATTATAAATTGAATTATGCTAATAATTCTTTAATTTTACGTCTCTTAATTATTTATTTATTTATTGATTTATTTAAATACTTATTTATTTATTCATATATATTTATTGGTTTCTTGCACAAACAGACAAGGAATATTGAAATTATAGTGCAGGAATATTGAAATGTTCATGATTTTTTATTTATATTTTTCAAAGCACAAATTATTTTCATTACATTTGTTCTGCAAATACTTTGGAAAGGTAGCAAGGGATCACAATAGGGTGAAAACCGTTATTAGGTTTTGGATTTGGTATGATTTTAACGTACTTCCGTTTCAAGGGAATATAGCTGGTTATGATAATTGTGTTGAAAAACTGGTTTAAGTAAGGCAGTAGGAGCGGTAAAACTATCATTAAAAACTTACATTGTTTGTATATTATCACATCCGACGGTACTGGATTTTATGGCATTTGTGTTATACAGGAAAAATTGAATCCGCCATGCACCGAAATAGTGTTATCATTTAATTATTGTATATTGCTAACAAATTGAGAAAGTGTTTTGATGGATCTACAGATATATTTGTTCATCTGGAGTAGCAAATAGTAATTGCCAGTATCGATACTTTCAACGATAACGTCACAAATAGTCTTTCATGTTTGCTTAACACTGAACGCTAACTCAAATATTTTACTGTAATAATTGTATTATGCGAATTCCTAGCAGCATAAAGACCAATATTTAATTCCACTGTCTTAAAGCGCTTCTATCTCGAGTTAGAAAGATATTTTTCCTTTATAATTGTTTTAATGTGGATAGAAAAGCAATGCTCTTTTTGTAAAGGGGAAAATGGTTTCATCAAAAAGCTGCAGAATATTGTTATGAATAAATGACTTCAGAAGTGCTTTTCCACTTTGCTTTCGTACAGCTTTCATACAAAAAATTATAATTTATGTTATGAAAATCTCGATACGTATAGGAAAGATTTTCCCTAAGTAATGATAGGTTGTAGGACTAAAATGTGCTAAAAATATAGGTCTGCGTCTTGGGTATTCAAAATCGAATTTATTTTTTAACACACATTTCTTTATGATTATATTAGAATTTAATGAACCACATTTATTTCATGTAAATAATTTCGCGGTAAATCAATTTACGAAATCCGATGTGGATAATTTCTGTCTGTATCCGGAATTGATATAGTAAGTATAAACGACGGCTTTCGTACGTTCAAAGTAATTTTGCAAAGTCTTGAACAAAGTCGGACAACAACTAACAATTTTGCGAGTACACATGGAAGTCTGTACTCACCTTCGTTTGTTTATACCTTCTTCCTTACAAACTCAAACTTTGCAAACTATTTTGAAACTGCAATACGCGTTTTATACCGTCGAATCAAATTGGTATTCCTTAATTTTCAAAACAATTAAAATTTGGATGAAAAGAACAGCAGTTGTGCACCTTCAAGTGTCTAAAATAAATTCCATCCATCTCTACCTGATGAATAAATTTCGCACCCAGGTCAACAACAGTTAATATGGAAGAGGATCAGTTATGTTGTAGGATAAGTAAGAAATATTTTAACACGAAATCACTTATTTTATATCATATATCCTAAGGATACTTTATTTAAACTTGAATATGATCCCTAGCAATCATTATTAAGATTTTTTTCAGCTATGTACGTTCTATATTTAATGCAGTCCTGTGGTCTACAAGGTTGTTGTTGGCTTATTAGAAAATGTTTCAGAAATCTCAGAAAGAAAATAAATTCTTTCAGCGTGTTCCTTTCAGCAGTCTTCTATCAAAAACCCTGAGAGTAATATAAAATTGTCACGAAGGTTTTAGAGTCGAAAAAAATACAGTTACCAAACTCTAAGCGATTTATAGTTTTAATTATAATAATTTATTAATAAAATTTTAACAAATTTATGACATTTAACAATTCTGGTGACATTGCTTTCCTGCAATTGTTCTAATCACTGGAAGAGCTAAAATATTTTAATTTTAAATATCTTCTGAAATTTAAAATAATTGTAAGCAATATTTTCGAAAGCTGATCCGTTTGTATTTTTTAACACGCCTTTTTCCTTTTCTGTTTTTAAATTTCATTGTTTCACTAAATAATTTTGCCTCTTTAATATGTTATAAGCATTTTTGCGCTTGGATTATCCTTGAATATATTGTCGTTATAAAAAATGTAAAAAAAACGGAATAAACTTACATATGTTGATACCCACATACAAAATGTAATCAAACACACATATTTATACGAACACAATTACCCGAATGCTAGAATTGACTCAAAACATCAGTACGGGTATTTATACACAGTATCAAAAACAAACCTTAACATCCACAATTACATGATATCTTGTCCTTCCTCTATGCTTGCGATGATGTTCGCCTTAATTCCCTTCTCTCTTCCATTCATCTCACACCGTTAGGCATGTCAAGCGCATATGCTTATATTTTTCATGAATACAGATTGTATTAGCGGCTATAACAACAGAAATAAGGTAGCAAACAGGAAAAATGTTGTGAGGTACTGCTGTGACTAAAACTAAAACTACTGTCTATGCTATTGTAACCAGCACTTCAACTGCAGATTCTAAGATAAGATACCCTAGCTGGTGCATCAAAATGATTTAAGATGATAAGGACGACGAAGATGATAGTAGTGGTAGTACAACTAAATAAATAGAACACTATCCTTTCAACACTCTCTTCCCTTGCCCATACCACTTCCACCCACTCTTCCATCTGTTTTCTTTTCTGAACTAAAATACTCTTGTGTATTTGCGCTAACAAATGAAATATCTTTTATTACTCGTTTATGTTTACATAAAATGTAGTTGTGTTATAGTTTTTGTTGTTGCTAAAACGAATAACCTTCATAATAATAATAAAAAAACATTTAATTCATAACAACAATAACAACAAGCGAATAAAACAATAACAACATGCACAAACATAATAAAAAGAAATTAAAACATACTTCTTCCATGCAATTAAAACGAGAAAAAAATACAAGAAAATTAGAAATACAACTGAAAAATAAAAAAAAAATATCATAATATCCTTACATATTTGCCATGATTAAGAGTGTGATTGGACAATCTTATTGTCAATGTAAATATAACAGGACGACGTTTATATAATTAATGGAATAAATGCAGGACTCTTTACATTTTGAAGCGTTTAAAGAATCTCCGATATGTTCTGTATCGGAATTATTGTCTTTATCTAATGAATTCAATTCCATCGATTCTAAAACATTCTATGTAGATGCATTAAGAATCTAATGAAAGAGTGAATGTATTTCAAGTAGATGCTTGCAATCAAATATAATTCCGTTTCTAACAAATCAAACATAAAATGTGGTTGGTTATGCATGAGTGCATAATTTGAAAGCTCCATTACTATTACTAACATTAAAACCTAGAATAAAATAATAATTGAATTTCAAATTCTGAAAATTTGCTTATTAAAAAATTTATAAAATGGCTAACTATCACTACCATTATACTCTGAATACTTTTAGCTAAAATATGTTCAATTCCGAAAATTAAACTCAGTACTCTTTAAGAGACATAGAACTGACCTTTCAATGATGATCGTTCTTAAACGAGATATTTAAAATTTTAATTTCGGCTTTAACGTGGATCAAATCTGAACTGTTTGGAAGTCAAGTCAAACGAACCTTAAATATGTAAACAAAATTTTTTTTTACAATATATTCTAATCTAATATCCATCTACTCGCTTACTTCCGATTATTGTCATTATCTTGTTTTCATTTTAAAAATATACCCTAACTAAATAAAAATAAACTCAATACATTTTTTTTTTATTTTTAATAAAGAATAACATCAAAAGTAAGCTCTGATAATAATCTCATTTGAAAAATGGTTCTGAAATTTTCAATTTACCTTCTATTACAATTCATTATTCAGTAGAATACATGTATAATAGTAATAATAATGAATAGACAATATCGAACTTTAAGTGAACATAATGATCGTACATACAATAATTACAATAGAATATTTCTAATTAAATTCAAATAAAATTATATATCTTAATTAAATAAAGTGTAAATGGAATGATAGTAAATAAATAAATAAATAAAACGAATACATTTTGATACGAGCAGATGAACATCACAATGACTGGCAACGCTAAATTGCAGAGTATTTTGTGAAAGCGGTCGTTTGTAAGTTTTTACTTTTCATTTAACTTCTCTTCATTTGAAGTCAGTAAAAGAAATTAAAATCGAGAAAAAAGACTCTAAAAAAATTTATTTGAATTTTATATTTGTATTACGAAAATGTAAAAGAAAAAATTATCAAGTGCAAATACAAGTATGATTCATTGTATATACATATGTACGTTAAATTCAACTGACCTCAAGCACGCCTGCCTACTAGAGCATATCCCTGCCAAGCATTGCAACGACATCAACTACAATTCACAATTTACGAGCCAATAGGATATAATAAACTTGAGTAACTTGAGTGTCACAACAACCACACGGCAAATTATTATATTTCCATACATAGAAGTAAATGTTGTTGTACATGTATTGTCCTCATTCCGTATACTTGCATTAAAATATTGCAAATATAGATAACAAAATAATACGTGGGATACTAAATGATGCATGCAACATAATTCTCTGTATTTGCAGGCATATTAAATCAATAACTATAGTTATAAAATTGAATGACTTGAATATCGATTAAATACATTTAATTTTGCTAAAAATTTTATATCACGTTTGTCTTTGATGTTTGGTTAAACATCTTTAATAGTTTTCACGAATCGGTCTACTACTGTAAGTTTAAAAGGAAAATATTCAAATTAGAGACGTCATTGCAATAAGTATAAATGTGATTAACACACCTAGTTCATTTTGCTCTTATTCATTGGTATTGAAAATGAATAAAAGAAATGATTTATTGATAAAATTTGAGCGATCAATGAAAGAAGAGATTTTCGGCCTCATATTNATAAAATTTGAGCGATCAATGAAAGAAGAGATTTTCGGACTCATATTTATTTTTAATTAAAACCCTGTGATATCACAACGTATAAGTAATATTATATTTAACTATAATTCCAACTCCACTCTTACACCCATTTTTCTTTCCACTGTAGTGTTTTACCATTACCAGTAATAAATTCCGCAATACTTTTCAATCCCATTTCGCTTAAGTATTCGATTTCGTACGATGTCATTTGATGTTCAAATTTATCAAGACGTGTCGCCTCACTAAAATAACTTACATTCGATTGCCTGATGTGCTACTATCGCTTCCAGTTCTTATCAAATAAACCTCACTAACAGAAAGATATAGACAATAAACAATCAAGTCGCTAGAGTAGCTATTGAAACGATAAAGAATTTTGTTGTGTCTAATTAATCACCTTCCGGACTCCCATTTTTGCGCAGTCGAGTTGGTGTACTGTGTCCCACATCTTCCAAAGTGTGCACTAATTTTCTAAAGAAAATATTTTATTTTTGAAAATAGATTTTCTCAGTAAATATTAGTTTATTTAAAGTATTTATGTCCAATACTATATTAATAGATTTTGGAGTTACTACGTTTGATGTGGAATAGCACTAATGAACATATACTAGGTCTTTTAAATCTAGTGTTAAGGGTATACACATGGTCTTTTAAGATTGCTTTTATTTAACAATTAACAGTAGTCTGTTAAAAGCAAATTTTGCCCTGTTAAAGCCAAATTCTACTCTCTCAACGCCAAAGGTGGCGCTGCTAAAAATGTGCATTGTGCCTTTCGTTTTTAAACTTGAATTTCTTTTTCACAACATAATTAAATTATTATTTTTTTAATACTTATCAAAAGAAGTATTTTTTCCATTTTTGGTTTAATATTTTTTATTCTATTCCTTTTGAAATAGTTTTGCACTGCCGTAGACTTATACGGAATGATTAAATTAAAAATTATGTTTTTTAAAATTAAATGTAAATAATTTTAAATTAACTTTCACTTACGTCCATCTTGTTTATTTATTTATTTATTTATTTATTTAGTTTTTTTTTTCCTTAACATAACAAGCTTTGCCTTTAACAGAGCACTGTTAGCTGTTTAACACTATCCATCTGAACATACCCACTTTTTAAGAGCGAATTTTAGGATATATACTAGGTCTATGAGTATCTTACCACATTTAAAGGAAGTTTCCAAGGCCTTTTAATATAATCAAAAATATAGTCCCATACACATTCCAGACGGCCTACTTTCGAACCGTGATTCGATTTTTGGTCAAAAGCATGTGAAAGTACTCTAAAAGGTCAATAACCATATTTGGAACATATGGAACATAATACATCTACCCGATTATATGCAAATGGTAGTTCAGAGGGCATTCTTTAAGATATATTTTTGTCGAAAACCTATGAAATTCTCTAAAAGATCAGTGGACAGTACACAGTACCCAAAATCTACAGTACACCTACTCGACTATATGCAAGTGGTGGTGAAATAACTTTGAGATTTTTAGAAAATGAACCACTTGTCTTATTTATGCAATCTAAACATGCTTATATCTAAAATTGGAATATACCAACATAAACAAATGGACAATTACAATTTACGTATCCCGCGAAATTTTAACATTCCCTTATTTTTGAACACAACTGTATATTGTCATCGTAAAATGTTTTTATTAATTGTGATTTTATTTATAAAGCCTTCATTCATTCTATTAATCATAATTCATCTATTACTCTATTTACTATTTTTTATTCCCCATTGGTTTATAAGCAAAAAATTCATTCCCATTGACATATAAATATTGACACATGCTACGTCCTGTTTACCATGGAGATTGTTATCTTTGTCGAACAGAAATGAAGAAAGAAGAAGAAAAAAGTTTAAAAAAAGGTTATTTTAATTACAGAACAACAACAACAAAATTTATTTAAAATTTTAGTGGAAGTTTTTATTTAATATGTTTATTGTATTTTTCTTTTTTTTATTATTATTTTAATACTATTTGTGACAATTTTCTTTTTTTAATAACAACAAAGACATAACAATCAATAGAAGTTACTTGTTTTTTTTAACCAAAACAACACATCTGTTTTAAATTACTTCACAAAACAAATAAAAGCAGTGTTGCTATATGTAGACCAGATATATTAAAAGTTAGTGGGTCTGTTATAGACCCAGTATATATAAGTATGCTAGAATGAATTGTTATTTATTTAATTGTATTATTAAAGGCACTTCAGTGTTTTATTTAAGGCTAAGTAACATTGAACGAATCATACGTTGTAGTTCGACTTTTTCAACTGACAACAAAGTAACAACATATGAGTTTGACACAATGGTTACTTTGACGTGTATTAAACTTGCCTTCATAAGCTAGCTGTCAAAGTAATTACCGACGTAAGAAGTAAAAGTTGTTCCGCTTCGTTGCTTTAATTGAGAAGTAATGAATGAAATAAAACACTTAAGAAAACATGAATTTCAACTCTGCTGTGTGTTGAGAAAGTCAAAGTTTACGTATAACGACTTCAATGTGAATCGGTTTTTACTTATTCGTAAAATACGAACTTGATTCTATAACAATTTCAACACGGCTAATTTAGTGAAATGAGGATAAATAGGATTGTTGTATATTGATGAAAAAAGCACTATGTAAGTCAAAGTAGATTTTCGCCACTTAAATAATTACCGAGAAGACAATTTCCTACGAAACTTCGGTAACATACTTGAACACTAGGCAAAACATCGAACAAAGTTTTTGAAAAGGATTGGTTTAAATAAATATGTGTTGTGTATAATAGGCGAAGACAAATGTGTGCTTTCTGACTATATCCAACTCCCATTTGCATTAAATTCTGATATCGACTTCGAAGAGTATCGTTGGTTACTAAAAAAACCTTTTTTTAAATAAAGCATGAATGAATGAATAAAAGTCAAGTGGTTTTGCTTTCATTTAATATTCAATTCCATTTACTTTCTTAACAGAATCGGGAAGGCAAGTCCTTTACTAAGAGATCTTTTTGTGATGAATCTATTTTTCTGTTTGTCAAATTTATTTAGACTTTTCTCAGTTTTAACAATTCTTTATGCTTTTTAAAATCTTATTAAAATAACATACGGTGAGTTACATTAAGAGTTTTCTAATTGTAATAAAAAAAAATACAAAGAAATTTTACTGACATATTCTTTTATTTAATTTATTGACACATTTTTTAATCAAAAATAAATAATAATGTGTGTTTTTATAGCATTTTATAGGCTCTCCTAATTTTAGATATTAATCATATTTTCAAACACAAAACCCAGTAACGCACAATTATATCACTTGCTTCAGAAATCAATTTTATGCACTTCTACTTCTATGATTACTTCTACTGTTTAAGTCTATCTGACAAATATGTAAGTCAGACAATCGTAAGTTTTTTCACAAAAGTATTTTTACTCCCCCCCCCTCCTACCTCTAAACTAAACGCTTTGTGTTCTTGACCCCCAGGTGAATGGTATTCAAAAGATGAAATATGTTATATTAATTTCATGTTTAACACAGCATTAACAAGTGGATTATTGGCCATCGCTTTTCCTTCTCATACTTAAAACTTTAACAATAAATCTTTTCTTTAAAACTCTATCTTGTTTATTATTCATGTTTTTAACTTGTAAACAACTCCTAAAAACACATTTATCATTGCTAGCATATCCATATAAAAATTAAATAACTATCTATACGTAGCAACAAAATACATGATCACGAAACCAACACATATATGAGAGAAAAAAATAAAAAAATATAAAAAAATATTTGCCACGAGTAGCATTGATTGATTGTGGAAAGGGTTATACACAATAGTTGAGTCATTATGTAGTCTATCATTGACATAAAGGATAGGTCTACTATAGAAAGGATTTTTATTATATCCTTTTATATAAATTCATTATTCCAAAAAAACATTACCAAACTATCTTCCATACTGTCTCAATTGTATACATAAATGCAAAAAAAAACAAGTTTAACGATCTGAATTATAAGCATTAACTATAATCCATGCAAGATTGAGAAACATATATTCAGGCATGCCACTGACGCATATCCTTCACACACATACAATCGCAGCTTCTATTGCTTAACAAAGATATACATTGTTGTGAATCTAAGTTTAATGTAGACTGCATATTGGCTTTTATAAGGCTGATGACTAGTGAATGACAAATTTCTCCGATCTTCACATTCATCACGATCTTAAACTAAAAAAAGGATTTTTTTATCATTTCTAGTGTATTTTCTAAAAGCGAATTTTTCCTAGTCAGAATTTCGCACCTATATATTCGACTTTTACCCTTTAATTTGTATTAATGATATTTCGAATTGGGAACTGACATATACAAGACAGAAATAAACAAAACAAATATACCAATTCAATGGAATTAACATTTATAGATTCTCCTTATACCGAAGATTCTTTATTATCGATCAATATTATATACACGTTTATAGAAATATATGTTCTCATTTTTCAGGATTTTAAAACAGAGAACATACAATACATACACCTTTATTGTATGCTTTAGAATATCCCCATCTATGTATTTCAAGTGGTATTTATCATTCTATGTTCGTATATTTTGGTTGTATCAACACACCTTCTTGGAAAATATATTTATATTATGTTTACTATCATTAGATCGCGTGCAAAATGTCCTTTGATCAATAATAATTTGCTAATTATTAATTTACGGCATCACTCTATATCCTGTTTAACGCTACAGCATCCTTACATACAGGATCCAAGTGTTTCGATGAGAAACAATGAAGCCACACATTTATTCAAAGTTATTAATGTCTCGCTTGTATGCAAGTAGTTTTAAGTTTTTTATCATTTCCTAGTATAATCCATACATAATATTCCACAACATGTTAATCTTATTCATTATAGCATTATTATTGTTTTAAACCCATAAATGAACTTGATTATACGTTACACTGTCCAATTGGGATTGAAACCATAAGCACAATTTTCCGCACATTAACATTAACGAACCATCTTTACAACACACAGTAATTATCACGCCAAATGTATCACAACAATTTACAGTAACACCAAAACATTTGGATGTCTTTATAACTGCAATATATTGGCAGGTAAACATTTTGATTCTTTTTTTTACCTTTTAAAAACGTTCGAAATATGAGCTCGTAGATTGCAAATAAAAATAAAAATAAATTTGTGTTTAATTTTAATTAAATCCTTTATTATTCACACAACTTTTGTGTGCCACTGTTCACAGCTGATTCTAACAACAACAATTGCTTTATTTGTTATAAAAATATAAAAATAATAAATAGTTCTGTCGGTTATAGTAAGTGTTTTACAATCAATAGAATAAAATTCAAATCTTACCCCATTATCTGCCAGAATAGTAGGTATATATCACTATCAAATAATTTACAACAGTCTTAAATTTCTTACGCAATTCGTTCATTGACTAAATGACTAGAATACATACATGGTTTTGTCAGATAATTAATGTAATGCTTATGTATCACTTCTCACATGTACCACGTTCA